>JAAGNO010006494.1:22273-54001 GCA_033439905.1 Ceryle rudis | reverse complement strand
CGTGGGCGGTGAGGGCGTGGCGGGGGGGGGGGCGGGGGGGGGGGGGGGGCGGGGGGGTTATGTGCAAGATGAAATACAGGTTTACAGCTGTAAACCTGGGATGCTGAGGTAGAGTAACTCCTTCAAAGTCTTATTCAGCAATAAAACATTAAAAGCTTATTTCATCTATTCTTTTGACAACTGTGTCTTAATGACCCAGAAAAGAGGTATCCAGGCAAAAATATGCTAGGACTTAAAAACCCTAAAGGAATTCAGTCACTAAATTGTCTACAATTATTTGACACCCACACATGCTGGCTTAACGTATTACAGTGAGAATATGTTGACAATTTCACCACATTAAAATCACTGAGCAAAGCAGGGAGATTTTATTTTTCACTCTTTATGTAGGGACGTAAAATTAATAAATACTGTGTGAATATAATCATTTTGTTAACTATATTTACATTGACATATATAATTTTAGAAGAGGTATTAAACTCGGTAGTAAGAAGTGAGATTATATATATATATAGACACAGTTATGCTTGTTAAGTAGGGCTGTGAACTGACTTCATCATCAAAGTAGAGGTACATAAATAGAGAGGAAATGCCAGTGCAATGTTTTACAGTTTCGGTGTTCTCATTTTTCTTAGGGAGCAAATATGATTTCTCCCTAGCCCCCCAGTGAAAAATGAGGATAAAATTATTCTTTCTCTGCAGAGTTAGGGGTTGGTTCCTTTAGCCCCAATTAAAATGATAATAGTTAATAGAAAAATGTTATATTATGAATTTATAAAGTAAAATTTTAAATTGAGGATGTTTTCCCTTCATATTTTTTTTTTTTAAATGGTAGCTTAAAGATTAAGCAAACTTTGGTTACAGTGACCTTGTGTCCTTATTAAATCTTACTATATAAACAAGAAAAGCTTTAGACCAGAACGAAGAGAGGCTCCACACAGCATTTCTGATTTCTTGGCATTGCTACAAATAAAGTCAGGAAACCTGTTTTATGTTTTCACAGATTTCTAGCATAATAGTTCTGGAAACTCAAGTAAAACTGGGTAGTCCTTGAAGACTATAGACATTCTGAACACGGTGAAGAAATATCAGTTGCATCAGGGAAATCCTGGTGAAGTTCACAGAAAAATATTAATATTGATTAAAATTTTGTCTTTTGCTTTGACTGTCTTTATGCATTAGAGGAGCAGGAATTCTTGGGGGTTGCCAAAAACCTAACGTTTAACACATTTCTGTTGGGCAAGTTAATATTATGCCTCAGTTTCCCTGTCCATAAATGAGGATAATGATACTTATCTCCTGTAAATTGCTTTGGGAACTTTGCATTATGAAAGTTGAATATAATTATTCATTATGTTTGCTTCCTATGAATATTCTAGTGAATGTTTCGCAAGGGGATGATTAATTTTCAACAAATATTGCAGACTTGAGAAAATGAGTTTATATCCTCATAAATATAAATGTTCTGTTTCAGATATTGAGGAAATGTGACATATTTGTATTCCATACAAATTAAGCCGGTATTCTCAAATGAGGAACACTGAGCCCACATGTGTTAATCACATGTTCTTCTATGCCAAGAGCTATCAAGCTTCCCTCATGCCAAGAGGGAATGATTCTGAGTGAGAAATATATATCTATTTGTAGACAAAAGTAAGGAAGACATGTAGATAGATAATTTACAAAGTTACGGTTATTTCCACAAGGTACAGAAGTAAAACAGAAGGGATGTTTACTCTAAGAAGTTTGAAATCTGCGGAGTCATTCTGTCAGTTTGGGTGGTGTTACACAGGTCATGGCTATCCTGTGCATGTCATAACTGTCAGTCTCATGCAACCGTAGGGGGAACACTGTTTCATAAGTATACATTTCAAGAAGGTCTGCAATGCCAAGAGATTGGAAGCCTGTGATTTGCCTTTATAGCTTTTTCCAATGGTTAGTCACCCTCACCGTGAAGAATGTTTGCCTCACAGCTGAGTTATTCTGCCTTGCTATTGATGCTGTTTTCTCTCCGTGATGCTGCTTAGATGGTAGAAGTGCATAACAGTAGAGACTCCTTTTAGATAGGCTAGAGGTAGCAAGTCTTTGTCTACTAATAAGACACATTTTTCTAATCTTAAAATAATATTTGTGATATATTTGCACTCATAGTTCCTCAGGTCTCTATAAAACTGTAGCCAGATGCTGTTTGGTCATGTGGACTGTAGCATTGTCTTGTTCTTATTCTTCACTTTTTTTTTTTTGGTCAGATAATGAATTAGGGTTCAGGTTTGTTTGTAACTAGCATCATAACAGAGTATATGAATTACCTTTCCACTTATTTTCTACTTCCTTGTCAGAATTGCAATTTTTTGGCTTCAATCTGTCATTCCCTCAGTAGGACCTGTATTCTGTGTTCCTTGGTCTATAATTCTGCTTTGTGTTTGTTTCAGTACAACCTTCTCGAGACATAAAGTCTTTCCATGTGGCTTTTCTCACCGTGTCAGATACAAATTTTATTAGGAATACTTGTATTGGTATTCAACTGTGTGATCAAACCAGTTGTTTTTTTGGTGATTCATTTATTCCTGTTTCACGCTCTGTGACAATTACGCTGTGATCTACCATCGTCTTTTACCAAGGATAACAATATTTTGTCTGTATGTTGTGGTTGGATTGTTTTATTAATAGTTTTTGCTTGTTAGGTGTTGGTCTTGTATTTTAAATCTTGATGTAGGAGTGTTTCTAATTAAAAAAAACCAAAACACAAACCCACAAAAAGCTCAAACCAAACCAAAAAGCACAAAAAGCTTCAATCAAACCCAATTTCTTTTTGAAGTAATTACATGTAATGAAAAAAACCAAGAGAAGTATGCATATGACTATCAATACTGTTATCTTCATCTTGCTATTGCAAAGCAACCTGTAGGCAATATCTTTTTTAATTGCTCGAAGAACATACTTGCATAGGTTTAAAATGAACACAGTTGTACTTCACTTCAAGGAGCAGGAGTTAAGAAGCTAGTGAGAGGAAGAGGGACCTGTCTCCATTTGTCCATAAAGAAAAAAGCATTATAATTTTTATTACAACTTTAATCTCTGTGCCCAGGAAACAAAGAACAAAGTATCAGGACTGGTCAGAAATGAGTTGCATCAGCAGAGATGCTTTTGGGGCTAACCCTGAATTTGGTTACCGGTACTACTAAATAATTCATTGGGAATGAAAATTCAGCCCTCTCTAGAAAGACGAATGTAAAGCTGTCTGAAATTCATGTAAGAAACAGTTTCCATTTCTAGTGATGAAAACCAGAAGCATCACTGCTATATGGGGAACAGGAGCCATGAGAGGTTTCCAATAGTCTGAAACAAATAAGGCAGTAACTGAAGAATGTTGAGGCAAGATTTCTCTAGGATAGCTTTAAAAACAAAGTTATTTTCACTTACAGAGGCTTAATTGAATAATTATTGCCCTGTGGACAGGCTACAGGTCAGGAAACACTTGTGCCAACACTCTTTAATAGTCCAAAGATTAGTTGGGGCATTTAAAAAAACCTAAGCAAAACCCCCAGCAACAGCAAGCCAACAGGCCAAAGAGCTTTATAATTTTGTCAACTTTTTATTTTTTTTTCCAGAGGTGTGAATAGATATTGAATTGTGCCTGAAATGTGTGATTGCTTTGTCACTGCTGCTACACTAAGGGATTTTTTTTTGGCAGTTATCGTTAAATAAAAACTGCCAGTGAAAGAGTTGAGCTAAAGGAACATATTTGAAAGATTCCTGCACCAGTCAAACTCGCTTAGCCCCTTAATCCCTTACATTGGCAGTTGAATCCAAGAGACATGTAGTAGTGCACAGAGGAGCTATAAACAAACAAAGCTTGAAGCTCTTGGCACCTTAAAAAAATCGCCTGTTTCTCGTAAATACATTGCAATAAAACAAAAGCTACCGAACATTAGTGGAGAAAGAAATCAGCCATGAGAAATTTGAACTGGGTGGCCTTCCAATTGTGAGGAAAAACCATCAAGAAAGAGGTTGAGAAAAATCCTGCAAATACCATATGAGGTTTTAGGACTTAGGAATAAAACACACTGGTAGGACACATGCAGAAAACTAAAGTGGTTGATCATTTGAATGGTAGAATATTTGCCTTGGACAGAGACACCAAATTCCCTGCAATTTAAATAGCTTTTTTTGATTACCTGTTATACTACCACTGCTTTATCACCCTTTCTTACCCTGTAATTGCTCACATTCTGCAACCTTTTTGCTGTGGAATATGGGAAAGAATTAAATAAAATTTCACATTTTTGAAGTGCAGTGATGACAAGAAGGATTCATTCTCATAATTAAGAATGTTTCAATGTGAATAGTTTGGGTATCCTGTTAAAAAATGCAATGTGAAGAATTTGTGTGTTGACTTAACGAGGCATGTACCTACAACTGAAAAAGCAGCATTTGAAATTGCTACGTTTTAGTGGTTTGAAAGTCTACTACATTGAAAATATTACACACCTGTGATAGAGTTAGGTAGAAATACTGCGTAAAAATAGATGGCAAATGCACAAAGTTATGCTCCTCAGTTGTCCCTTTAATGTATGCAAAAGGCATTTATTGGTGGGAACAACTGTATCTTTCTATAGCCATTTTTTTAGTAGGTGGGGTGGACAGATGAGGAATTATGAGAAAATTGTAGAAGGAGATGGAACAAATTTAATCTGTTTAAAACTGAATTTGCTTGCTGCTTTTGTGCTTTAGTTTGCCTTTCTTTTGGTTTAGCATCCCATACATTTCCCTTTCTGCTATCTGTGATTTAGGTCTACTCTCATGATGCTTTTAAACCATTTGCTAAATCTTATATTGCTAAACTAGTTAATACAAGCTGACAAACACGTTGGAAAACTAGTTTCTGAATTCTGTCTGGTTGAGAAATCTGATTTTGAATGCCTACGCTACATTTTCATCAGCCTAAAACTTTCATTATGATGGGAATATTAGTTTGCCTTTTTGTTTTCAGTTTTGTGGTAAGATTGGCGTGAGACAGAGGGGGTTACACAGATGAAAAACTGTGGTTTAGTTTTTCAGTAAGTAGGCAAGGGCTTGCCTGAAGAAGGAAACCAGATCTTATATCAGAGAGGAGAATTCATTCTCATAATTTTAAGAAGCAGTAGAAGGAAGGACTCTAGAGGGTAAGATGGAAATATCTAGGAGCCTTGCAGGACTGTCTTAAACCTCACGTTACTTCCCCACACTTAGTAAACTGTGTCAGAAAAGCATTAGGTTCTGTGCTTGTGTAACTTCATTTGTATAAAGCTACTCCTTGGAGTAGTTAGGAAAACATATGCTAAGATGCCTGAGAGGTGAGGATTGACAAATCATATCCCATGAGAGTGTGTACTATACACAATCTTGTTAGCAATGGAATTTAATAAATCCCTTGTCTCTAGGCTGCCCCAGGTGACTTTGCATCCCAAGCTGCATCATTTCCAGAGCACACTGTATCCTCTACCATGGATTCCGCAGGGCAGGGGAGAGGCTTCTGTTGTCCGCCCTCCTCCTTCCAGCTTCCTGAATGGTCTGAGGACCGGAGGGCTTGAAGGCAACAACTTTTGGATGTTTGTCTGCCTTTATAAAGCAGCTCTGCTAAATCAGTGGCCTATCTGAGCAGTTTTCAGGCTTACTGAAGTCTGGAAGCAACACTGACAGCACCATTGTTTGTAAATCTGTATAGCTCTATACAGTGTGAGCATAGCAGTGAGGCCTCTGGTAGCCTGGGGTCTTTTGCATCATGAAGTATCTTAGAGGTCCTCAACGTGTAATGATGCCATTTGATTTCACCTCTTATAAGATACACAATTTACTTTTGTTGTTGTTGTTCTGAGAATGATCCCCATGGAGGTCAGTACTGCTGGAGAGGTGTTAAGTGGCCACTGCAAGAGACTGAAATCCTCACAGGCAGTTCATGTGCAACACAGGCAAGAGAATACAGACACGCCATAATGTGTGACTAATATACTGTAATGTATTAATCACATGTCTCCTGCTATCATCTCTAGCGATCAGAGAAATTATGATTTCTTCTCTAAGTGTGAATTAAATAGATATTTCCTATTTATTCTGCAGTACTCTAAAAGCCCTCAAGTCAAAATGATATTTTGTATGTATGTTTTCCATCCCATCCAAGGTTTATTCACTGTTTGGCATTTACTACGTCATAATTTTGTCCTAGAACTCACAGGGAATTATTTTCACTTACATGAAGATCTCTTCATGCAGTTCTGTCAGTGAAAAGGAGACTTAAAGTGGGAGTAAATTACACTAATATCTAGTGCTCTTATATTGTCAAAGAGATGTAAAGCAGTATTATTGTAGTTGGATATTATGTCCATCTGCTCACTTCAGTCCTCAACGAAAAGAAATTCCCTCCTTAGCTAAAAAGGATACAGCAGGAAGTGGTGAGCAAACTAATTTAGATTAATGGAAATGACAGTAGCCCTTTTTGTTACACGCCTGATTTAAGCCAGTAGAAGAGAATTTGGTACTATTACCAGTTTTCTAAGCAATCGTGTTCCCTGGGATGACTGTATTTCCACCTCAGTTTAGGCAAAGTCTTAATGAGTAAAAATTTCCTCTCTGGTATTTTAGACTAGAGAATGTGTGTGAGTGCCTGTATTGGCTGTGTAGCAGTAGGAGTAAAATTAATTATCACTGGTGAGCAATGATGGTTTATTAAAAAGAAGTGCTTCCTTCAGAGACATGATATCATAACACATTTCCAGTTGGATTTCTTAAAAAAAACCCCAACCAAACAGCCAAACTCCCAAAAACACAACCTGAAAAGAAAAGAAGATAATGGGAGGGACCATGTGTTTAAAGAAACTGTGATTTGATAGTCACTCACTATATGATAACAGGAGAGCTCTTTAAATCCACTTTAGATCTTCCTACCCGCTGGGTTTCATTCTGGAATCAAGTGCCATCGCTACAGGATAAGGAAGATACTCTTCCAGTCTTTAATCTGTGTATTCCACTACACTGATTGTAATCGAAACCAGAAAAATCTTTTCTTTCATGAAGGATTAATTTATGAGGCACTCTTAACATTTCTGATCTTGATTTTTGGTAGTGCTGACTGATAATCAATATTTATTTTATGAATAATATCTTGTAGTATGAATACTTGAATTAAATTTACTATGAATTGTTATCAATAATATATTTTAACATCAAAAGCAATCACTAATCCTGTAGTATTTGATGTTCTGGATTTCCTTTACCATATAAAACTCTTTTTTGTGTATATGGATTTACATTGTCTCTTTAAAAATACAAACACATAAATTATCATTCTAAATAATTCACTTTGTCTTTTGTCCTACATACAATTTCACAGGTTCATTGCAAAGTGACTATGTTATGATTTTGACAAATTCAAATTAAATCCTTAGAACAAGTGTGACATAGCTGTCTGCAGTGCTAGAAATTTCAAAAGCCAGCTTCACAGATTAGTTTTGCAACAGTTGTGTGAACTCGGAAGTCAGTGGCTGGTTCTGGTTTGTTTTTTTTTTATGGAAAGAAATAATTTAAGAATATGTTCTGGCTGAGTTAATACTGAGCTTTGGAAGGGAAGGAAATTAAAATGCTGTTGTGATACTTTTAAAAAGTGAAAATGGCAGTGTATGGAAAGCAGATGTTTATACAAATGAGAAAATTGAGAAGGCCTTTAGAAAGGTTGCAGCAAGGGAAAAAAAAGGACGACAGGCTTTCTTCATATAAGTTTGGACCAGTGGCAGTTCTGGCCATGTAAAGTTGCACAACATCTATCACAGCAAAGTTATATTCATTTGATGAGGACTCCTGGATACTCCCATAATATTAATAGCATTATGCTACTCAATTTGATCACACGCATAACATTTCTTAATAATTCCATACAACAACATGCCTTCAAGAATAACTACAGGTCTATCCCATTTTGTTTCTGTCCTGTGCCTAATGGAAAAAGGATTAACTTCATTATCTCTGACTTGGGATACAAATGTGCAGTGTTCAGGGTCACTAGCACAACTCAAACTGTCTGTCTCCTTGAAGTCTAACCTTAAGCACGTGCAGAACTGATGCTGCAGAAAAGACTCTCTTTTCGTACAAAGGAAGTGACAGTCTGGGAAAAAAAAGTTGTGTTTACAGTCTCTACACTTGTATTTTTTGAGCCTAATCTACAAGCAAAGTATGTATGCACTGCTGACACTTGCTTTTGGAGAGACAATAGGATTTGTTAATCTTATTTAAGAAAGAGAACAGTCATTGATTGAATTTGCATACGGACCAAGGCATAGGTATGGTTCTACAGACTTCTGTGGAATTTGTGGCAAATCCAGGTAGACCAGAGGTGTACACTGAGTATGAAGGGTAAGCTGCAGAGGGTGGTTCTTTTGAGGTGATAGTGAAGCAGATGTCATCTGCCTGCTGCTAAAAAGATGGAACTGCTGCATTAATTTTGGTGAATGTGAAAAATTACTAATGCCACTTACATGCCTCTCAGACTTTACAGAATCAATAGAAACAGAAAACAGTAGCAAGAAAAATGTTTCTGAATTTTGGTACTTTCTTGTAATCCAGCAATGATCACTAGTTGGGTTTAGACCTGGCAAATATGGACAAAGTTGGATGAAGATGACATTTGTAGATGCCTTTTTTGATGAAGGGCTCACAAACCAAAAGATTCAGTACTGGCCAGCCATTAGGCTTTTTCATCACATGAGTGGCAAACACCAAAAAAGTACCCAAGAAAGAAGTTAGATGAAGGGTGATGGGATTGAGGAGCCTGGCCACATGAACCAGGTTGGGTGTACTTACTGTTTAGTACATGCCCTGAGGTTCATATAGACTTTACTGTTTGAATCTCTGGTCTTTACTTTTTTGTAACCACAGCGAAAGAGTAATAAAAGTGAATTCACAGGTCCTAGATGTGCCACACAGCAGCTGTAATGGTGCACTTGCTCCTTTCAGTCCATGCTTTCTCTTAGCATCAGTGTGAAATGAAGGTCTCAAACCCAACATATTGAAGGAAGAGAGTGAGATAGAAAGAGCAATTTCTTTCATTATTTTATTCACTAATTGGGCTTAACTTCCAGAATAGCTATTCTGGTCCATTGATTTCTGGCTTCATGCTCCCCTTGTTTACCAGAAATTATCTCACCACAGCTGTTAGATTTTATGAGTGGGCATTTTTGGTTTGGTCTAATTCAGTCTTTCTGTCTTCAGGTTGTGTTGACTTCAGTAAAATGGTTTTATGCATTAGCCTGAACTTTTGTTTTCTTTGATAACTGAAGTAGATACCCCCATGGAACAGGAGCTATAGAAAACTGTGGTAGTGTTGTCTTTATTTCCCTGTCACATACTTGCTGTTTTAATTTGATATTTTGCCTCTTGGGGTTTTTTGTTGTCGCTGTTGTTGTGTTTTGGGTTTTTTTGTTTGTTTGGTTTGGTTTGGTTTGGTTTGGTTTGGTTTTGGTTTTTTTAGTGAGCTCCAGGAAACTGAAGCAAAAACAGTATAAAGAGAAAAGTCAGTTCAGGAACATATAAGCCTTACTTTATATTCCATCAGAGATTCTTAGCACTTTGCCTTGGCTTAAGAAAAATGTGGAGGAAGATTAAATTTACTGTGTATACTTTAACATATCACTCTCTTTAACTGAAGCAGTTATGCCAGGAGCTTGGTTGTTTGGTAAGCAAGCATTTGCATGCCTGCAAAATGATATGCCAGGGGAGAGGGAACACTCTACATCTTAATCTAATATGCAGAAATGAAAAAGGGTAGTGAGAAGAGTGATAACTTTCTGCAGTTTAAAAGTAGCAAGTAGCTAAAGTTCTACTAAATCAATAGATTTTTCTTCTTGTCCAGAGATTTACATTTTTTTTAATAAAAAGACTTGCAATATATTTCCATGATTAGCTATGCTATTTGAACATAAAATTCAGTGGTCATGTGAAACAGCATAACATAGTTGTCCACAGATTATAGATTAGAAATTGTGAGGAAAATAGAGCTCTACAAATCTATATTTTATCTCGTATAATGTTCACTAAAGCTTTATAGCAGGCTTAATCAGTTGAACATGAATTAATGATGGTTATCAAACAAAAAATAATGAATTCCAAATAAATACTTATTGCATAATTGAAGTCACAATTTTCTATGAATAAAATATGTTTGTATTTACAATGCATAAATTCGGTTGTGACACCGTTGGCCATAAACAGCTTTCTGATGGAAGTATTGATGAGCAATGTTAAATTAGTAATAGCTTGAATACATTTCTTAATTGTCACCAACTTTGTGTGCAGGACTGTTGCTTAAAATGAATTGGGTGCCATTTATTTTGTCTGCACCAGAAGGAGAAAATGGTAGGGTTTGGGTTTTGTTTGGGGGTTTTTATTATTTATTTATTTTTAAACTGTAATATGCACTCAAGAGCCCCAGACAATGATACAATGCCTCAGATGAGTCCTTTTGTGTGTCTATATGCAGGGGATATTATGCTGTTTGATTCTGTTTTGCCAAAGAAAATGCAGATAATTTTTTCATCAATGCAATAATTAACATAGATTCACATGTGTTGCCAAAAACATAAATAGGCTACTCTGGATCTTCTTGAAGAGCAAACAGGATATACCAGATTGTTGCATGCGTGTTGCACTGTTAACACAAGAAGCCTTTACATTTCAAAACCAACCAGCCAAAGCTGAAAGCTTACTTTGGGGATAGTCAGAGGTCATTCTGGAGTCAGCAGAGTCACCCCATGCAACCTAGAGTGTCAATTCTCTGGAAATATTCAACAGTAAGAAAAGGGAAGGATGAGAAGAACAGCTTTGCTGTGTACAGGTTTCTGTGAGATTGTGCGATGCTGTTCAGTGATCAGATCTGCTTTGGAAGCAGTGTTATCGCTACTGCTATCCTGATTGGAGAGCCCTAGTTATGGACCATAGTGAAATCCTTTTTTGCAAAGAGCTCTGAAAAAGAAACAGATAAATAGTAAAGGAAAGAAGTGCAAGAGCACGATAAGCAGAAAAATTAACATGTAAGCAGTCTTACCTATGTATTGCTCTTCTTTTTCAGCAAATGGGAATTTTAAGGAGATGATTGTAGAACAAATAATGAGCCTTGCAAGAGGAAGCCACCCCTAAGTGAGAAGTACAAAATGGTAAGTTTGCAAAGATGCTTGTTTAAAAATGTTACTGTGATTGGTAAAAGACAGCTGGAAAAGTGTAAGGCAAAGTGTGATGGACGGGAAATTAAGAGAGGTTGGCATCATGTGTGTAAGTGACAGAGTGAAAGTGCAAGGGAACTTGTATTTGAGGCAAAAGAATCCGATGGGGTAATCAACTTAAAGAATATAGACTAGATCATGTGGTAGTCTGCAACAGCATCAACCTACAGGTGCCTGAGGAGATAACTGTATGCCTTTGTGAGCCCTGGGGAACTGGTGGTGTCCTGAGCTTTCTAACTGAAGTAGATAAATTAGGGGAAAATCAATGCAAGGATTAACTTTTCTTATTGCCCTCTTCAGAAATCCTTTCTGAGTGCTTTAAACCATGTCAGAAAAAATATTTGAGTGAATGAAGGGCAGAATGAAAAACAGTGACCCACGTATGCAACCACTGTTTTCTATTCAATAGTATATCCACCTGTGGAGTGGTACGTGGTGCTCCACTGGACTTTTTGCTCCTTTTACCAAGCTCAAGTAAATTCATTGCACTTGCAGTAAAATCCAAAGGGGTTCAGAAGTGCTTGTGATTTCTGAGAATTGTGACCATCTCTCTTGAAAGCTCAAAGCAGTAGAGCACCCTCTGTTGAAATGCTGAAATGTTCAAGTCACAATTCTGTCTTTGGTCTATCAAGGAATTTGCAGGCCTGATCTAAAGAATAAATCCTCTTGAGAAATGCTAAAATTCTTTCATGTTTTACCAGGAAAAAAAGTGTAAGAAACCTACAATGAAGGTTAATGTGTTAGCTTAGATGGTATCTCCAGAGTTTTTCTTCCTTTTTTGTATTTCATAATGTTTTTAAAGGCGTGAATATAAACAATATAACTTACCAGCTTTATCTTTATGTTCCACTAGTTAAGAAAAGTTCAAACAGATAAAACTGAGAGTGTTTGGGTTTTTTATTGCATAATGACAGATTATAACAAGGTCTACAGTGCTGGTTAAACTCCTCAGCCACCTGGTTTTAGATTCTGTTTCTGATAGAGGCCAGCACTAGATGCCCCAGAGGAAGATTGGAGAATCCCCCACTCAACAGTTCTAGTAAAATCTGTTTCCCAAATAAATACTTCCAACAATAGAGCCAACTGACATGCAGGAACAGCTTCATTTTTGTTACAAGATTTGCAGCATTTAGGTCATACTTAGACTGAGGACAAAGAAACAGTAAGATTTTCACGTTATTGCCCCCATTTCATCAGTAGCAGGAATAGGTCAGAGCAACTACAGTACATCTCATAAAGCTATCTGCCTTCCCCACTCAGCGACTTGATTATTCCATATAATTTTTCAACTGCAACTGTAAAATTTGCAATATTTATACTATGACATGAAGTTGCAACAATGTGAAACCTCTCCTTTCACTTATGCTATGTCCGTCCACAAAAGAATTGAGATTTTGAGTTGTTTTGTTCTTTACAGTCTGTAAGAAAATGACACAGACTTTACCCTTCACAAATCTGTTTTACTGTACATGTTATTTTAAAGTTACATAGTATTTTGTTCTTATACCCAAGTGAAAGAATCATTAAAACAAAACCCAGCAATATCTGCGGGTTAGATTTTGAGGAGAAAAATGACACAACACAGAATATTCTTTAGAGGAACCTAGCAAGAACAGCACTATTTTAGGACTTGAAAAGAACAAACTTTTACATCCTTGTGGCAGTGCCGGTTGTGTTCTGTTTTTCAAATGTTGTCAAAAATTATAAAGCATAAAAGCTTTCAAGCACTGAAGATTAATCCTCCCTCCCAGAAAGATATAGATTGTAGTCAAATTCTATAAACCTCGTTTTGCTTCCAGCTACGTATTTTTAAGTATAATTCTGAAGCAATATCAAAGCAGATGGTGCAACAGCAGCATTGAAAAAGCATTTGGTGTATTGTAAGTGTCAGGTTAGAATTCACAACCTGATGAATTGCCCACAAGTTCAGTGCTAAAATGGTGCCATTTCTGTTTTAAAATAACTAAGTTAGAAACTATTTTCAGAACTAGAATTAAAGTAAAAAAGAAAATAAATAACCCATATGTCCCTTGTTGTTTTTAAATATTTAAGTGTCAACTGGAATTGTGAAAGCGACCGTTATGAGTATTGTATGGCTATAAAACTTTCCATTTGTTCAGAATTTTTATGCTGCATGAACAGTGTTTTCAAAGACCTTTGCAGCTGGCATTGTCAGTATATACAGGAGATTGGAGTTTTACATAATACTTCAGGAGCAAACACACTTGGCTTTGAAAGAAACTTCAATTTAAAGGTAACAAATTCTCAACAACATCACTGGCTGGAATTGGAGAAATCTTCCTTGGATGATGGATAAAAATTGACCTTTCTAGCTATGAGTGATGTCAAGTGCTGAAGCCATTAAAGTTTGGTTTTCTCACAACTATAAGGATACATGATGCTATTTTATATTTCTATTCAGGAAAAAAGATATTAGGATTTCTTTCACACTATGGATAAGAGGAGCCAGCTCCTATTTAGTTGGCAGTTCCTACAAAGACATTTGAGGTTTTGTGCCCCTATTTCAGTACCAGAGGATTCATGGACCTTCTTTTAGAAGCTAGGAAGAGAGGGCTGTAAGAAACTCTGGAATAAGAAGTTTCTCTGCTCTCCTTACAGAGAGAATCCCCCAATGGCAGATCGGTGGCAAAAGACCTGTGTGGATTTGCCATCTGACAGATTCTGTCAATGATAATGCAGCTAGGAAGTGTCTTTGGGAGGAGTGCTAAACATTGTGACTTGTTTTTGGAGCTGTGCTGGTTCACTGGCAGCCCTGTGGGCTTTGGGAAACTTGGAAGCGCAAAGTATGGCTTGATTTGAAATGTGCTGCCATGCTGGAATGGATGCTTTTGTAATGGCAACCAATAGGCTGTGACAATTCTGTGTTCAACACTGGTGTCCCTGGTCTCTGTGGGGTGGTAGCAATGTGAACACGTGGATCTTTAGGCTGGCTTTACTGCATTACTTTGGTATTTCAATTGTGCCTTTGCTTCTCCCCTGTACTGATAGCTCTTGAGGGGCTCAGCTGTAGGTTTTATCTTTTATCATTCAGATTCTGTCTTGGAGATATGGTTTAAGAGTGGAAGACATCTACCTGTGTTGCTTTGGACAGAGTTATCAGCAGACTGGGACATCACTTACACAAAGCCACATTCAGTAATAAAACTTCCAATCGGTAGTGTGAGTTTGGTGCATCTTCAGTGTAAAGTGGAAAGACAGTGACATTTCAAGTCATCATCTATGTCAGAGAGACAGGTGATGAGACTAGCTCATTCTGTTGAGAGTATGAGAAGCTTCTCTGTGTAAGGTTTTGTGTGGTTTTCAATATATTGACCCACGAAGAAATCAGCTGCTTTTTGAGAAGCTATAAAAATGAGATGCCTAGCAAGAAGTGCTCCACTGTATGACAGGTTTATGGCTATAAACATCCTACATGGGGCGTGTTGACTGAAAGACATTTGAAATGCTATTCTGAAAAAAAAAAAGTCAAATTCAGAAGTGAAGAAAAGACAAAAAGGAGGGACCTCTTTGTATATGAGTAAGTTTTTTTCATCTACTATGAAGCACAGCTGATGTTTAATCAAAACTTCAGTGAATTTAATATACACTGTAGGTATTTTGGTACCTATAACCTTATTTCTTGCTTGGTTTCTTGAAAGGAAAATAACCTCTCCTAGGATTTGTTTTTAATGAAATGTAGGTAATGTGTTTTCCGAGCTTATGAGGGTGATGCTGTGAGGTTGCTCTGGGATAAAGTGTGGGAAGTCCTGTCACATCTGTCCTTTAAAGACAGTGGCTCTGCGTAGTCACCCTGCAAGCAGGTGCCTCACTTTGAGTCTGTGTTGCTGGTAGGCTCTGCTGTGCTCCAGGGGAGGAGAGAGACACTCTGGGGTTGTGAGAGTAGCATGTAGTGGAGTGTGTGTCACCTCAAAAACTGCTAACCACAGGGTAGGAAAACCTTATTATTTCTTCTCTTTCCTCTGGGATAAGTCAGTGCTTTTCTAATTAGTTAAATGTAGTCTTAGGAGAAAACTTGAAAATTATCTGCGTCTTTATTTACCTTCTTCAAGGTTTCATATTTAAATTACCAGTAATGCTAAGCAAAGACTTAACAAAGGAGCTGTTTGTAGGTGCTTTATATATTTTCACCTAAAGCAGGGTGGTATTCTGTAGGCACCTAGGTTTGGCTGATGTTAGTTGTGAATGGATTGAGCAAGATAGCCAGATTCGGTATCAGAGGAATGGCAGTCCAAATCCCTGTCTTGGCTTCAGCAGTTAAAGCAAAAATGCGTATTCTAACTAATCTGCAACTACAAGCTAACAAGAGGTTTGCAGATTTGTGCAGGAAAGATGACTTTTTTTGCAGAGACTTGGTCTGGGACTACCAAGGAGAGTTATTGTTACGGTCTTTCTGTTATGGGATGAGTAATCAAGTAGTATGATGCAGCATACACTCCTGTTTAACATCTTCATCAACGATTTGGATGAGGGGATAGAGTGCATCCTTAGTAAGTTTGCAGATGACACCAAGCTGGGTGGAAGTGTCGATCTGCTTGAGGGTAGGGAAGCTCTACAGAGAGATCTAGATAGGCTGGATCGCTGGGCCAAGGCCAATTCCATGAGCTTCAATAAGGCCAAATGCTGGGTCCTGCACTTGGGCCACAACAACCCCCAGCAGCACTACAGGAAAGGATCTGAGGCTCTTTAGCCTTGACAAAAGAAGGCTGAGGGGAGACCTTATTGCTCTGTACAACTACATGAAGGGTAGTTGTAACGAGGCAGGAGCTGGTCTGTTCTCCCCAGTGACAAGCGATAGTACAAGAGGAAATAGCCTGAAGTTGAACCAGGGGAGGTTCAGGCTGAATATTAGGAAGAATTTCTTTACTGAAAGGGTTGTCAGGCATTGGAACAGCCTGCCCAGGGAGGTGGTGGTGTCACCATCTTTGGAGGTGTTTAAGAGCCAGGCAGATGTCGTGCTTAGGGACATGGTTTAGTGGTTTTGATAGGGCTGGGAATAAGGTTGGACTTCATGATCTTGAAGGTCTCTTGCAGACGGAACGATTTTATGATTTCTTTACTTTTAGCTTCTACAGCCATATTTTGTTATGGAATCCTGATGTTCTAACCTTTTCTATCCTTCCAAGGTTAAGGTTGAAAAAACCCCTCAGCATTTACAAAAATTCTGAAAAATTCCAAGAGAATGAAGCGATTCTTCAACTGGAAATGAAGAATGTTGGGGGGGTTCATGGGGTGGGAGTGTGTGTGTGTTGGTGTCTACAATAATTTCCCCCCCTCTACTTTAGATAAGTTTGTGGTGATGTAAAAGGTGCAGGATGAGAGGTCAGAACTGATACCATACTCTAGAAAATGTGGTTGGTGTGAATTAGTAACAGCAGCAGCACGACCAGAATCAAAGGGGAGAGTGAATAAACCAATTGTCCTTGATCTCTTAAGGTCCCGGCATGGGACACAGCTGCTTGTTATGCTCATTCATGTCTCACAGCTGCTTTCTTGTGAAAGTGACGATTTTTTTTTTTATCTCTAGCTTTTAAAAAGAAAAAAAATAGAAGTGAGGATTATGCCCTTTACCATTCTTAGTTGTGACATGCTGTATTGTCTCTTTGGCTGTATTATTTCTTCAGACGATGGTAATAGGCAATATCTAAATACAGGTTCATTCCATAATCCAAATTCAAGGACAGACAATGCTTCCTAAGCCACTGGCCCTATCACAAAATGGAAATATTGAGAAGGCTTCGCTTAACTTCTCTACACCAAGTGTCTCATACCACCTACGAGCTCAGGGTTAGTTGCCTTGGAAACAAGTGACTGTGCACATGCAGCATGAAGAGGGGTCCACAGTTTGTGGACGTGGCCCTTGGGGGCCCCATTACAGAATTTCTTATGTTTAGAAATACTTTGTAACAAGGCCCCTGGTGTCGCTTATTAGCAGTATAGTGTACAGAAGCCTTCATCGGCATCAACTGTCCATTTGTTTCTTATGGAAATGAATCCGCATTGATGGTGTATTAGATTTTTCGGAGATTTAGAACAGAACAGAATTCTCACTTGCTCTTTTATGCTGCCACTTGACACACACTTCTCTAATTTGCATACTTTTCTACTCGTTATATTGATTTCAGCCTTCTCAGTGAAATGAAGTAACAACTTGCAAGGAGAAGATAGGCAGAGACAGAGGAAATAAACTTGTATGGAGGCATTTTGTCTGTACCATGATCTGCCCTCGATTACATCATTGGAGTGAAGCAATTTTAGTCTTCTCTGTCTGACTAATCTGCTTTCTTTTTTTTGGAAAAGTTTTGTGCCTTCATCTTTAATATTTATTGTTTTGATTTCTTTACAATGCAAGCTAAAATATTAAGTTTTAAGGGAATGTCATAGAAATAAACGTACTCCTATTTGATGTTTTCCTATTATCGCATAGGAAGTACAAAGCTGGGTAAGATATTTAAAAGGCTGTAAGCTAGCCAGATGTCTGATGTAAAAGCCATTTCAGTTACAAGACAAGTTCTAGACAAAGAGCTCAGGTTTAGGGGTGTGTAAGAGTCTTTGGTTTTGTGGGACTCTTGTGTTGGGGGTAGTGGTGGATTGGTTTATTCTGTTTTAATTATTACTTCATTATCCTGAAAATATTGCAATGATAAATTGCAACATATTGCACATGATAAATGTAAATTGTGGAGAAATAATTGCTGAAGACTGAATTAGCAAATAAGAGGAAATAAGGGAAAGGGAAATAAACACAAGTACTTTGATCCTTCCATCTCCCAAAGAGAAAGAAAAAGCAGCAATTGAGAATAACTTGTTGGAATCATTTGAAGTCAGTGATGAGAATTATCTCAGTGGGAAGGGGGACATCAGTTAAATCTTCTCCGATTTACAGTAATCTTGTCTGGAACTGGAGTGTGCTGTGAACCAGAGACTCAGGCTCATCTGTCAGGCTCCAGATGGAAGCCCAGGAGCTACTGTTCCCCCCCAGAGCCTGGACTGGGAGAAGAGGAGCATGCCTGGCAAAGGCAGTCCTCTCCCCAGGACTGCAGCGTCCAGTCATGGAGACAGAGTCATCCTAGGTGCTGCTGTAGTGCCTTCCCCTGTGGCTATACTCCTTTAAGAGGTGGAGGGTAAGCAGCATGGTACTGATAAACTGACTAATACCTCGTGTTGTGTCATGGACTGAAGACCACAACGAACAGAGCTGGTGGGTTCTTCAGGGTATTCTGTGTAGAAATGCATAACTTTCTCTTCAGATATGACATCCTACTATGCTTGTGAAAGAAAGAGAACAGAGGGAAAGAGAGACGGGCATTTCACTATTCACGTTGAGTAGGTTGATTTCTTTCACTGACAGTTGTGAGATATTTGATGAGAAAGGTGAAAGACTACTGGAGGAACCAAACAAATACGAGAATTTAATTTTAGACCCAAAGATATTCTGCTATTATCTTTTAATTAAAAAACCCAGAAAATATAAGCCTGAAAAGCTGAAAGAAACGAGAAGCGTGTACCTAATAGATGGCCTTTTCAAGCAATCACAGTTCTTGGGTCTTAGAGAGCTGCTTTGCTTCGGGGTTGAATTCCTATAATCTAAGCTGTGCATATACTACTATATACCAAGATCAGTATCTTTTGAGTAAACTGCTTTCTTGTCATTAAGACTTGACATTTCTGTTCATTGTGGCTGCTTCACTGCAATAAACTTTCCCTGGAGGATATGCAAACTCTATTTTCAGACATGAATACCAGGAAGGGGCTGAATATGAAATAGGGAGAAGAAATTATTCTTGTTCACAGAAGATGACTGGAGAGGAACACAGGTTACTGACACACACCATGCATTTTCAGATGAGGGGATATAGAAATCAGAGAAACAAGATGGACTGTTAGGTTTTTGGTCTTGTGAAATCCCTCACTGATGTGGTTCATTTTCCTATGGAAAGTTCTCTTATGTTTTGTACAGTCAAGTTTGAAATGTCTCTAGTGATAGGGGATTTGATGCTTTGAGCCAATAGGTAGTCTCCTAATATTCTACCAAAAAAAAAAAAAAAAAAGAAAAAGGAAAAAAAGTTTCTCTATGGAGAAATACTAATGATATACTGTCACTGAAACAGAAACTGAGCCTATAAAGATCCTGCAAGAAAAATGAATGGCTAAACTCCAGGGACAGGAATGAAGATTAAATTCAAAATGGCAAACAATGGAAGAAGAGAGTCCTTTAATGAGAACAAATCTAAATTGCTTGAACTTCATTGTGTAAAAGGTCTCAATTTCTGAAACCTGTTTTTCTTCCACCATCATCTCTTAATTACAGTGAAAACGTCCCTTGAATACCTGACATTATTTATAATCGTATCTCATTTGGTGTTGCTCATGGTAATCTCATCCTTAAAATTCTTAGCTCTATATATTATATGTGCATGGTTTTAATATGAAAAATCCCTGAAAAATGCAAACTATAAG
The DNA here is from genome assembly GCA_033439905.1 of Ceryle rudis. Classification (NCBI taxonomy): domain Eukaryota; kingdom Metazoa; phylum Chordata; class Aves; order Coraciiformes; family Cerylidae; genus Ceryle; species Ceryle rudis. The sequence continues at coordinate 34,277 of JAAGNO010006494.1, read as the reverse complement.
TTGTAATTTACTTTTTTTACTTCTGCTTGAATGAGAACCTGCATAATTATCACCCAAAATCCCCACACCACAAAACCCCCCAAAAAACTAAGACCAGTAAACACCGCCACTGCCAATCCTCCAAATTGCCTTTCTGGAAAAGAAGAGTTAGATATGTTATCAGTGTGATTTCACACTGCCCTCTAACCTTTCCTTATTTATTCTAATTCCCTGTAAGTTGTATTTCCAATTTTATCTGTACCCTATGGTTGTCAGGGAAGCTGAAGCTATATTTGCTTTCCCATGGCCATATCCCTTATCCTGGCTACTGGGGACAGAAAGTAGGTATTTGCTTCTCTGCCCAGCAGAGATTACTTTTGCATGAGAGAAAGTAAAATAATCGAATTCCCTTCTTTCTATGCTTGGATCTTCCACAAGATGCCTTCTCAGGGCATTCTCTTTCCAAGTTATTTAGAACGAAGCAAGCCGTTGCTATTTTAGTGAAAACATCATAAGAATGTTCCTACCTACTTTTCTTTCTAAAACTCTTGAAAGCTCAGAGTTCTGATGACTTTTTGTTTCATATAATAATTTCAAAATAATGATTTAGTTTAATTTTGTATTGGTGTTTGCTAACCTAAGGAACAGCTGAAGAAATTACAATCTCCAAGTTATTTGAAATACTTCTTCAATTCATCTTCATTACCTCAGAGTAACTCTTTGCAAGGGCACGGTAAGACAAAAATGCTCTGAGGAGGGTGTAGCTCAAAAGTAGCAATAACTGCTCATGCTGTTTGTAATGGTCTTTCAATTATCGATGCTGGTAAGTTTTCACCTAATATAGAATATCAGGTTAATTGAAAGAGAATTGTCCCGTGAACCACTTCAATGTGGTAAACCTTTGTTACGCATTCTTCTGCATTAACTCTTTCACTCAGTACTGAGTGAAGCCTGCTCACCTAAAAACGTCAAAAAAAGGTGCGAAGGGGAGCATTGTGGACTGGAGTGTCGAAGTGGAAATCCTGACATATTCCATTGACTGCTGTCTGTCTGAACGTTTTGCTTTTGTACATGTAGAAATGCCTTGACAGGGCTGAGCGTCTTGGAGACTGAGGCAGACAGATCTTAATGGAGCAGACGTTTTTCCAGCTGAGCCTTCCAAAGGGCTCCTCCTGTGTGGTATCATCAGCGTACGTGTCCACTTTCCTTATCACTTACTACTTAAAACCAAATCAAAATGGATGCTGTTTTCTTTAAAAGCATGAGAGGAAGTGTCTTCAATGGCTCCTTTTTATGTTGTAGCATTAGAATAAATTTACCCTAAGTGTAGGATATCTGAAAACTTGCATTTATGAGAACTCAAGCTTTTATAATAAGCATAGTCTCCTTACACGAAACTATGGCATTGCACATTGAGAATCAAAGTTTGTCATGTCCTTATCAAGTGAATAACAGTGTCTAGGAAGATTTGAATGAGTGTACCTCACCCAATCAAACCTCCCTGGCTTTTGAAAGTGCACTGAGACAAAAAGGCCTTAGGAAGAGCAAACTGCTCTTCCTGAAAATACACTCAGGTTAGTAGAGGTGAAAATAAACAAACACACACCCACACGAGCACTTTTCCCACATGCTGCAGATATCTGTGGTAGAACTTAGAAGGTTCAGAAGGGATGTCTGAAGCCAGAGCAGTACAATTTAGTGTGACCTGCCAGCTTTGTAATCAAAGACTGACTATTCCCACTTTCCATCTGCTTCCATTCAGGTTCTGCATGGAGCCAGTTATGACCGTTGCTTGTACTGAGGTGCAGTTATCTCTTTCCCTCTGGAAATAATTCCTCCTTCTTTTCAAAGATGCTAAGTGAACAAGTCAACAGTGTCTGACTCAGGCATATGAGGGACTCCAGTTACAAAAGAAGGGAGAGATGCTTCAGTTGTAACCCACTTGTTCAGTTAACAGTCTCCTTGGAGTTTGTGCTTCAAAATAAGCACACTCATCTGTGCAGTTCTTCTAGACTGTCTGTTGCCACAAGAGTCATGATCCAACTCTGTCACTTGGGGCGGGGGAACAATATGCTGTCAACACTGTCTTTGCTTATCTGATTCTTCACTCATTGTCTGCTGAAGGAACCTCACCTGTCTCTCCTACAAATGATGTGCAGCGTTTCTAATGCCAGTAACACTAGGAATCCTTGTGCCGACAAACCACAAGCTTCATTGTGTGCAGCTCAAAATAAATCAAAGTCATGTTTGAATTGCCAGTGAGAGCCTGACTTTACTCACCTTTCAATGCTACTAACATCAGTGAAGCTGAATCAGTGTTAGCAGTAGTGGGAAAATGATGAAATAAGTTCCCTAGTGACTTAGGTCTCTTGGGACATCTATTGCCCCAGGCAGAGCAGCTGCTTATGTGGTGTCCTCCTTTCCTGCATCCTGTTCGATCCTGATAGTTAGTGATGGCTGGCAGACTCTTGGCCAGGTCTTTTGAAGGTGCTGCATGTGGGGGCTGGTTTAAGCCTCTTTCAGGGATAGAGCATTAACTCCTTTGTGTCCCTTGAATTTGTGTTTCTGATGCAGCCCTGCCTGGCTCTCACATTTGAAACAGCACTTTGCAATTGGCTCATGTTTGGGTGCTACTGATCAGCTCACTTTAGCTGTCAGTGTTTTAATTAAAAAAATATAAAAAATAGAATTATTAAATAATTCTGGGTTCCTTGTGCATGTGAAAACCCTCAGCTTAATATATGAAAGTATGTGGGGATAAGGGCTGATTGAAGCAAGACCTTACTAAAGGTGCAGACTGGTGAAAAAGAAAAGATCATGGTTACAAAATAAGAATGGTAAGGTATATTTTTTAAAACAGGTAATATTATTGGGGTGAAGTTATTTCATTGGATACTTTGACCTTTGAGATTCAGTGGAATCTTCTAAGTTAAACTCCTATTTTTCTTTTAAAATATTTATTTGTCAAAGCCTTACAGAAATAGCACTCTCCTTTTCAGAAAGGATTTGGTATAATCACAGTGTTCGCAGTTACGTTTAAGGTGCGTGTTGTACTTGCTGCCAATTAGTTTAATTGATGTGAAAGTCTGAGTAGACCTTAAAAGGACAGGATTTCCCTACCTGAATTAAGCCTTCTTCAAAGACCAGCAGGAACAGTGTGTCGAAGAGGGAAGGAGAAAGCTTAGTACACCAGCAAGCGTCTCTAACGGCACCTGAGCCAGGTCAGACCTGGATCTTGGGGTAGAAGCTAGAAACCAGTTGCATCATCTTGAATTTCTTTAAAATTATTACTATTTTTTTAATCTAATCTGCTAATTGACATCATCCATTCCCATAATAGCAACAAGGTTTCCATCAGCATTTTGATTCAAATGCATGCTTAAACTTAGTATGACTTAAATTGACTGCAGTGTGGGCCCTGATTCAGGGCAGTTCCTGTTTCTCCTAAAATCTCTGCAGAGTCTCAGAGAGGAAGAGAAGAGAAGGTGACAAGTTTAACCTGTTATGCAATAACTGCTGTTTTGAATAATCTTTTTTTTTTTTTTTTTTTCAAATATAGAAGTAGCTGAGATGTGATTCACTCCTCTGTGATGGCAAATGCAGCTTGCTTGGCTTCCAGAGAGTTGAAGCTGTCAGTTTACCTTTTCCCCCCCAAGCTCCTTTCACTAGTGAGCTGCATTCAGAGGTATATGTTCATACTGCTGCCTAAGCCTCTGCTGTGTTGTGCTCTCAAGTACAGATCCAAGTTGAGGAGAGGAGCTGCACTGCCAAGACTGACAGGCTGCAGCCAGGTGCCAGCTCTGCAGCTTGTATCCTTCCTGTGTAGGCCTCTGCAGAGCTGCGCTGGCATCCACGCTGAAAAGAACCTCTTAGCTTTGACTTTTGGCTAGGGTGAAGATTTTTGCAGCAGCTGCCAAGCAAAGCAGAGCAAGAGAAGTTAGGAAATCACGACCAGTAAACAGATGGAGGAGGAGAATGGGGAATTTCATGCTCTGAAGGCTCATTTGGCCGTCTTCATTTTGGGCTGCTCTTTGGTACCAGGTCTTTATTTCCCCACTTCTGGCCTGAAGCACACTTTTAAAACACACTCCCATTTCAAAAAAGGAAACAGAAGAAAGGAAAGAGGAAAAAATGTATCACATTGAAGAAATTCAGACATTTGAAATTGCGAAATGCTGAACAGTGACCGAGTTGTTGCTCCCTTGCAGTATCAGGTGATTCCTTTACTCAGTGACATTTTAGATTCCCTGTTTTTATTTGGTTCCATTCTGCTTGAAACTGTAACCCTTTAGGAATTCTCTCCAGTAAACTCCCATTCAAACCACTGGGGATTTCAACAATCTGTTGGCACAGTCTTTCAACTGCATTTTCAAGTTATTTATAGATTAGATCTTGCATCACTGAAACATTTCTGCCATATTGTTCAAGATAAAGCCAGTAAATTCAATATGCCATTGTGTATCCCCGACTTGCCTCCAAGGCCTTGTTTTTCACAGAAAGAAAAAAAAAAAAAACCAAACTTTATAGAAGACTAGGAGCTCTCTGACTGTGAAATGGGCTTGAATAATAACACCAGGCTCTCAGCTGAAATTTTATACTCTATCTGAATCATCAAGTGCTCATTAAACATCTATCTACTCTAGGAATAGATAACAAATCTTCCTCTTGATGTTACCCTTAGGATCTGGACAAAAAATAATTTTATATTGGAATGTGAAAGTGGCAAACTTGACCAAACCATTAGAAGCAGTTTCACTTCCACTTGATTCTAACCTGAGAAACACATGCCTTTTGATGTTATAATAACGCTAACATAAGAGTGCTCATTATCCTTAGAAGACCTCGTAGTGAAGCACGGAAAGGTCTGTGTCACATTCCAACCTCCTTGGACAAATCATCTTTCAGCTCAGATATCAAAAGGGCATCTCTTCCCATCAAAATACTAAGGGGCATCAGGGCACATCATGAAACCAAAGAAACCATGCAGACTTTTTTATGACCCTCTTTATTTCAGTTTTCATCTTTCTCCTGCACAACTGAATTTTGTGGAGGGAGGGAAGCATTTTGAATCAGAAATAGATATAAGGACTGTGATTATGAATAGTTCTTGTCTTCTACAACCCCATTTTAGGAATGACAGCTGTGGATCAGGCTAAATATTTTCATCTAGTTCTCTGCTACATTCTTTATGTAGCATCAGTTTTCTTTACCGATAACAATATTTCTGTGCTGTGCAAGGACTGTGTCTGATGCCACACTGGAAGCTCCACCATGTTATCACTGCATTTAATTCCTTCTTCCAAGTGTTACACAACCTCTTCTTTGCCCCATGTTCAAAACATTCTTGGTAATGGCTACAGTAATTAAATTGTATTTCAGTCGCATTTTATTGTAACCAATTTTAACTTGTTGCTGCAAGGCTGTCTACTGTTTAATATAACAAATCATCAATTTTGTTTGCATAAATATTTGATTTTTAATGTTTTCATAGCCTAGCTTACCTGCAGACTCAGCAAATAAAACTTTCAGATCTATAAAATCATGTACCTTAACTGTTATGTGTTTCTAAATGATTTGCAGCTGTTGGTTTTTTTTTTATTCCCATTTAAATGAGAAACCACCAGGAATAGTTTTTAGCCCTCTCATTACTTAATTGCAATATCTATTAATTTAGGTTGTGTTAGTGGTTTAATGATATGAGAGTCAGCAAATGGCTATTGTTCATTAGCCATAAAAATGCTGCGTGTTTGAGTTTTGGGGAGTTTTGCATGTTTTGTTTTTTTAAATATACTTAATGTCAGTGTGTTAGAGGTAGAATACTGTAAGGATGAGTGAGGTAAAGATATTTTCACAGCAACTAGGACAGCTCTAAAATGATCTTAGTGGAATCATTCATTTGCTGTGACCAAATGTCTCTCAATTAAAGCTGCTTTTAATTTTTTTCGGCATTCTCTGATTAAGTGTTAAAAAGGTAAGCTTAATTTTAAGTTTCTCTGGCAGTTCACATTTTGTTTACTGGACAAAACTTCCTGTCAGGGTTGTGTTTGTATTCCCATGGCTGACACATCCCTTCTGGATAAAAAAAGGAGACACTGGATTAAGAAGGTGGCCAGATAACTTGTTAACAAGTGACCTGTCCTGTGTTGCATCTGGTATTACTTTGCAGTGTGGCATCTTTGCTGTGCAGGTGAAGTTCAGCTGGGGCAAGCGGCTGTTAAAAGCATAGGACTAGCAGAGGCCAGGAAGCCAGGTGGTGTGTCAGTGTGTGGATTTCTTACTTTAATTTAGGAAAGCTGTGGTTTGCACATGTCAGGCTCAAAGGTGAACAGAGGAGGAATGATGAAGGAATGACTGACATTATTTGACTACAAATAAAAGTTACAAACCCCTCAACTTTTCCACGCTGACTAGTAGGTCTCGCCACACTAGACTCTTTGAGTTTGATCTCCTGCTAACATGATGTTAATTTTACCCTGAAAAAATTTAATATGTGAATCCAGCAAGTATCGGTAACCCTGAAGCTTGCTTAAAGTTGTGAAATATTCAAGACGTGTCAGATCAAATTTGGGCAGTAGACATTTTTTATTGAACTGTATAAATTTCTAGTATTTGATAAAAACTTCTGCTTAAATGCAAAGAATTTTTTTTTTTTTTGGTGAATAATGATATTTTACTATCAACTTGCTGTTGTTGAGTGCAAGGTGAACACAAGACCAAGGAAGGAAGCAGAGGAAGGAGTTGAGGCTGCAGTGGTTGACCGTGCTTGTGAGATGTTAAAACTGCAGAATTTACAGGCAGCCCCACTGTCTTCCTCACTTTGTGCTTCATCCTGCAAAAAGAAAAAGTGCTAAAGCTTATCTTTATTTAAAGCTGTTCAGTCCTGTGTGTAATTTGCAAAAGCATGAGGTAGTGAGGATAAAGAGAAATGGAGAGGATTTTCTGTAGGGTGAGGGAGTGGGAGGCAGCTTGTTTTTCCCTGCGTGGTCTGTATAAGGGAAAAGAAGTTACAAAGAACAATTTTTGCATCACAGAGGATATCCCTTTCTTACAACTGAGAGGCAAATGGCTTCTTTTTCCAGATTTCTATTTGATGTCTGGAAGGAAAATAAGACTGTAAAATAAGTTCAGGTTGTTAGTGTCCCCCATACTAATCTCTTTGAGCTGCTTAACAATGTGCACTCTACCGTCAATAGTGTTACACTGCTGCCTTCAGAAATTCTTTGAATTACTCTTCTGTTTTACTATGGTAATAAGATCTTCTGAATCATAATAGAATTTATAATATTAAAAGCAAGAGAGATAATTTAGGCTCTGGTGAAATTGCGTATTATTGTATTTTAAACTAAAAAAGAGAAAGTACTTAGGAGTCGAGACATATATTCTCTTTCATGTGGTGCAGACTCTTAATGAATTACTTGTTTGGGGTTTTTTAATATAGATTCCATTGCGACCAGGTTATCAGATCCAACAATTTGTTTGTACTAAGAACAAGATGTTATTTGCAGTTGCATGAGTACTCCAAAAATCATTCTTTTAGATGATAATAATGATGACACTTTCCATTTAGAGAAAGTGCTTTGTGTTTTCAAAGTACTGTGCAAACATTAAAAAATGAGGGGACAGATCCTGTGAACTCTTATCAAGTAGGCAGCTGGTGGCAGTGGAACGTCCTTGATGAAGAGATGCAGGAAACAGACCTGTTGTATGGATGGATCCATGACTTCTCGAGTCCCTGTCCTTCTGAATCTTAGTTCATCTTTTCAATCGCTGAAGACCCTGTCTCTGTAATCTCTATTTTGAGACCTGAAGTAACTGAGTTTAGCTGCCAGGCATCACCTGATGTAAAAACAAACTACACAAAACCCACTTTCATCTTTCTGTTCTTCTCTTGACAGCCCTGGGTACAAGGCTGTTTAAATAAATAGAACACCCCAGCTAATTGCTACATGTTGTCTCCGTGTATCCATCTTCTATTCACAGGACCACTGACATCTCCTTCATTTTGCCATTACACCCTCTTCAATTCTTTTTGCAGAGTGTGAATGCATCAATGGCTCTCAGATCCTCATAACTGATAAAACTGATCACTTAAAAATAGGCGATGTTGGCCTTATTTTTGGTGTTGTTCCAAAGTGAAGGTTGGTATGTAGTAATGTAGTGGTAAAAAAAAACCCCAAAAAAAGGGTAAAATTCAAAACAGCAAAATAAAGGATTGTAAAAAGAATAAAATTACATGGTTGTTACTTGTGACTGTGAGATTATACTTTAGTGGCTATGAGCATTTTCTGTTCTAGAATAACAAAATAAAATAAATGACTTGTTCAAATAGCTCTGTGATAAATCCTTTGGAAATATTTCAAAGGAAGCTTGGTGAGAAAGGAAACATGAATTTTACCTTCTCTAGTTCGACCAGAGACTAGTGCCATGATTTAGCTGAAAATATTTGATTTTCCCAGACTATTTGTTCCCACGGACAAATCAAGAAACACCAATACGAATAGTAGAATCAGTTACACCGTCTTTTAAAAGTGCTTTTGTGCTAAAATATTTAAGATACAATTGCCACATGTTTTGATGTTAATTTAATGTACCTCTAACACTGTGAAGATTATTTCCATTCTGTAACTCACGATTACTTTGAAAAGATACAGAAACTGTAATTCATTCTTCTCTAGAAGTGTCAGAGAAAATTTACTTGATTTGGGGTATTTTAACTGTCAAATCTGAACTATATTTGTGCAAAAAGTATTTGTGGCCTCTGTTGTAAAGGGCAGTGGTGATGGCTACTCTAAGTCAATTGATATATAAATCAAGGTGCAGTAATTTCCTCAGCAAAGCTTAAAATTGAATTATTATACTGACTAATTGGTGTCTGTTCTAGGGGATGTTCACCGAATGGCTGTTTGAAAGGAATTTCAGGAAAATTTGTGCAAATCTCTGGGTTTCTTTCATGAGGAAGGTCATACCAAGTGAGAGAGAGATTTCACATTGTCCTTTATTTGTGCTTTCCCTGAAAAATGGAGTACTTTTATATTTCAGGCCTAGTGTCTTAATTGATGCAACTTTCCTAATGCCTTTATAATAGACAGTAGGAAAGGAAACCCAATCAGTGGAGACCTCTTAATCACATGCATATATCACACTCCACAGGATTTTTCCAGCTCATTTAATAGATTCCTGATGCCCCAGTAATTCTGTCTTTCAAATAGTCCTTATTTTAATCAGCTGTTAAGTAAAACTCCAAACACTCCTCAAACATTTCACATCAAAGGTAAGTAAAGAGGTCAGGAAAACATGTGAGTGATGGTTTGTTAAAATATGAATAGTTTAAAATAACAAATTATTATGTCGATATGTAAGTAATCAATAATTCCATCAACTTGCTAACTGAAACAGTCTACAAAAATATACAGTACGGTACAATTGCATGTGGCAAATAAATCTTCTGTACCTAAACTTTTCTGAAAGAATCTTAACACTGTTCTTACTATTTTGTTATATACACTAGTGTAGGGGGATGAGATTTGCTACTAGTTTGATTTGAGAAAAATATTTTATATTTAACAATATGCCTTAGATATGCGTTTTGATCCCTTGAGTAAGGATCAGTATCAAATCCTCAACAGCATGGCTTTTTCACAGCCAACGTTCATTTTTTTTTAAATATTTTTTTGAAGGAAGGCCTGCAGTTGCAAAACTATTGGTTGTGCATCTTCATTCAAATCCACAGGGCCAGGACTACACTGGTGTTAGCACCCCCTTGCCCTGGGAATCTGTTCTGTTTTGTGACTGCATTTCAAGAGGGATGAAATGCTGTATTCCACATCACTGCATAGTGAGAACGACTATACAGTAGAACTTGGTCATCCCCAAACCCACTGTGTGCAGCTATACATACGTATGATGGTTACTTAATGACAACCCAACTTCAGCCACACTTACTAGCCCCTGCTTTTTGCTTTCAGACAGTGAGGGGGTAATACAGGCTTTGCTTTGATCCACCAGGTCCTCCCCACCATATACTTGCCATGACAAGTGGTGTTAAATGACTGTTAAGTGACTATTTTTATTTGTACTCTTTCAACTCCCGAGATTCCTTGCACACTTATGAAAATGTATTCAGCGTTCTTTCTTGTAGATTGGGATGGCAACAAGTACTCACAAACCAGAACTGCTGCTTGATTTTAAAATGAGATTTCTTGTGTTGTGCTGATGAGAACTGTTAGAGTGGTGCTCTGCAAAATGTCAGGCTGTGTGCGAATAGGCAGTAGCACAGGTGCCCAAGAGACTGCACCATCATCATCGTGTGTTTTGGGCTAACTAAAATTGCTTGTGGAGCTGTTAAGGTCTCCCCATTTGTGTCTGTTTATAATTGCTTTTATGCTAAACTTGTCTTTAACCTCTGCCAGCCTGATTGCTTAACTTTATCGTAGTCCTATCATGCTTATTTACCCCTCCTATCAAACCTCAAATCAGAAGGGATCCATCTTTTCCCAATGTTTTCCTTAAACACCCCGAGAAATTTTTTGCATGGAGCTTTTCAAGTCCTGATGTACTGGTGGGAGTCCTAGTGACTGAACCTTCTAGAGTACATGTTGTCATTTGTTGGCAAAAAGAGCATTTGTCGGCAGGATAATTTGTCAAAGGCAGAGTATGTTGTAAAGCATTTTGATAAGTTTCTGGTGAAAGGTGGATAAGACTCTCAAAAATCCATTCATCAGGTAACTGGTGAGATGCTCTGGAGACATCTTCGGTTACTGTTGGTGGTGTACGTAAGTACAGGGAGTCAGAGATAAGCACTTGGAAGGGGGTAGCATTTTTTGGTAGCAGGGGGCTCATGGAGGGATAAAGCTATGGCTTGTCTGTCCGTCTGCAAGAGCAGGTTAGATGCCTGGAAATAAATAGCTGGAAAAGCTTTTGCTTGGCATGCTGCCACATACTGTGATTCTTTTTTTAAGCAATTTCAAAACCTTTCTTTCATAGAAAATTCTACATTGCAATTCTTTCTCTTACAAAGCTCATCTTAAAAGAGAAAAAAATCGACTTCTGAGAACTGGGAAATGTGCATTCCTGAGAAGAGCTTTTTGTTACAATATGTTGCCAAATTTCAGATGTTCGAAATTCTGTATTTGGAGGTAGTTCCCTGATTCAAAACACCTGTTTGTAGCAGAATGTTTTGGGTTTCTTTTTCTGAACCATCCTTGCTTTTCAAAGATGAAAAGAATGTGTCTGGTGTGAAAAAAGTTTTGATTTATCAGAGGTAAGCCATGTTGTTAGCAGAGATAAAGGACCTTGTTTACAAGGTGTCTATATCCTTAGGAAAAAAAAAAAAAAAAAAGTTTCCAATAATTGAATAAGGTGTCCTGAATGTAGAGATTAAACTAGAAGGCCAACAGCAAACATGATGAACTTCAAAAGAACAGCTTCTCATCTCTCGGGGGACCTTCATTAATGAGTCACCAGATAGGCAATTACTGTACAGTTCTTATAATGACCAGGATCAGACACAAGCAATCAGCACAGTAGGAAGCAAGAAAGCAAGCAAAAAAACTTAGTGAAAATATGCCATTAAATCTTAATTATTCTTCAAAAGAAAACAAGCACGACTAGGGGGCAAATAACTGTAAGGAATATACAGAACTGTATCAAAACCTGCTGTCTCAGGGCAATGATATTTAGTTATTAGCAGCATCAACGTTTATTTAAAGCTAAGTGCTATGTTCACAGACCATTCAGAGATGTATTTTCCACCTGTTTCTCAAAAGCCTGAGAAAGGTCCAGGATTGTTCCTCAAATTTAAGACGCAGACACATACATGCACACCATTATTTTGATTTATTTTCTAATAGTCTGTAGAAACCCCAGTAAGGGCTAGGGCCCCAAGTGAATATACGGACAAAGACAGACAGCTTTCCCCAGATGAATGACTTGAATTGGTAAGGGAGGAGAGGCCATCAGGGGAGAATAAGAGAGGTCATCAGGGCTCCATAGCACCACCAGGTTTGATGAAGTCGCAGACCAGTGT
>JAAGNO010006494.1:4342-22173 GCA_033439905.1 Ceryle rudis | reverse complement strand
AGGCCATCAGGGGAGAATAAGAGAGGTCATCAGGGCTCCATAGCACCACCAGGTTTGATGAAGTCGCAGACCAGTGTTGTAGGCATTTCAGCATCCTACAGGTATTTGTATGCAGCACCTTTAGTACAGGTCCGCGGGGCTTATTTACCAATGAACACTCCCCAGATTCTGAATTGCCTAAGTGGTTTCTTTGCAGCTAAGTGGTCCTATTGAGCTCACTGGAATTCTCTGAGGAAATCCTTTGATGATTATGAGAATATGAGTTTCTTCTCATACTGCTTTGCAAAAAATAATTATGAACTTATAAGAGAAGTCCCCTACACATACTGTTATTCGGCAGGAGGACTACTCAGAAAAGGAGTTACTGTTATTGAACAGTAACTCCTGTACTAGAAAGTCACAGTCACATCTGCCCTGAATTGCTTTTTAAAAAGAAATCAGTGGGCAGTGAAGATCATCCTCTGAACAAGTAAACTCACCTTAGTTTGCCTTAAAAGGCAGGAGTAATCTGGTACAATGTGGATTTATTACTTGACCCTCCTCACACAATACATGAGCCACCCATGAGTTTTAAGTTGTTTCAACCTTTCAAAAATTAAACCTGTTTACGATCAAGAGGATAAATAAGCAAACCCAAAACTTGCCCCACTGTTGGCATGATGTTCACATATTTGAAGTCCAAAGTCCTCCACAGCTGAGGTTTGGGAAATGGAGTAGGACTCATTTCTACTTGCAAAACACGTCATCAAGAAAGATGGTAGAAAGAGGCAGCAAACCTAACAAAGGAGTAATGGTACTTCTAACAGCTATACAAAATTGATCTGTTTATTGGGTAAGTGCGTGTAAGTTCTGCAAAATTTAGTCTGCCTCCACACCTAGGGAGATTTGACTTTAAAATTGATAACTCACTTAGGATAACTTTCCTTCACAGAATTTCATTGAGGAAGTTACTTATTTGCACAGTATTGTGGATTTAGCTCCAGAGTATTTTCTGAGTAATTGTCTAATGACTTTTTCCCCCACTATGTTTTTCATAGTGCACCACATTTTCCCTGCAGAAAGAATAATTATGTAAATAACTATTATCAGACTATAGTGTGCAGATAAAAAGTGTAGGATGCATTGTATGATCATATATTTGTATAATAAGTCTGGCTCTGTAAAAGATAAAAGTGAATATTGAAGCTGTGGTAGTTTATTTATATCTATTTCTGTGCACTTATCACCTAAGGTATTTTAACAATTTAAGGATTTGTTATATCTGATATAGGCTATTCAATGTGGGAAATTACCCAAAGGAAATTGTAACATTTTGCATTCAGAGCTCCCAAATATGGGGGCTGAAACTGTTGATGCTACAGTGCTTTTGATTTCAATGTTGACTGTCACAATGATATTCCCTCAGTAGTTTTCTTGGGAAATCAAACAAGGTAACAGGAATAATTAATCTGTTGTGCTTTTTAGCATTATTGATCTCTGAAACACTTAAAATTAATTTCCTGATCTTTTTGTAATCTAAATACTGTTCAACTTGGTTCTTTAGAACAATATTTACTTTTCAGTCTAGCGTATGTGGTATATCCTCAAGTTAGATTGAAGGAAGAAGGATTCATTTGCCAGTGTTCTGCTTACATCATATTTAAAAAGAAAAGTTGACATAACGTGACAATAGAACAATTCAGTCAATTCACAAACCCGAAGTTCATCTGACTCTGATGTAGTTCAAAATACCTTGCTGGACATAAATCAAACTTGCTTCTAAAAACTTTTGGTCAGCATGTTCTACTGAAGCAGTTTTAGGATGTCTGGGTTTATTTTCAGTAATGTTACAAAATAAGAAATTTAATTTAGTAATTATTCTTTCTCTATATTCTTTCTATATTCTTTTATCAATTATTTTGAGCATAATTATTGAGCCAAATAGATTTTGTAGACTAAATCCAAATTCTTCATATTATTTTTTCTAAGTAGGAGCTCCTGGTAGCTTCATTGATCAGACTCTCATGAGTTCTCATCTGGTTTTGGCAGGGATTGTCTGTTCTTCTAGAATGACCCTACTCATCTGAAAACTGCAACTAACGATATAGAAGAATATTTGCTGTGTTGTTATCTAATGGTTTATAAGCTGCACTTCTGCAGTATCAGAAATAGGATAAATTGCCTGCAACCTCACACCCACATTCACAGCAAGCCTCTTCTACAGTCACCCTGAAATACATCTTCTCTGCATAATTCTTCTGTACTAAGCAAAACCTAATCAACGGATTTTCACAATCTTCCTGTCTCCCTTCTGTATGTGCCACACTTTACTGAGTTCTCCATGAATCTAACCTGAATTAATCACTATAAATAAACAACAATTCATAGGGCGGTCATATTTCTGATGCCAAGTGCAACCTCTCGCTGGCCTCCTTTGACTGCCAACCCTGCCCCTTCACATGGCTCTCCATATGTTATTCTGGTTGGCTACAGGAAATGTCTGAATCAAGAAGTACCTGGAGACATTTACCAAAATTACATCTGGAAAGCACATTGAGTACATACCAAGATGATGTCCACGCAAAATGGTATTTATCGTAGCTGTAGACACACTGCTGCAAGTGTTATTTCATATTCTGTGTGGGTCTATGGAACAATGAGGGCAATTGACTTGCCAAGCTCACCTAATAAACTCTCACAGTTGACATTAAAATTCAGGAACTCGTGTCTCCCCACGTCTATATTCAGTTTATCATCAGTGGTATCCTTTAATTATTATACAGGCTTTATTTCAGCAATTAATATTGACTATCCTGACTATGCTTCATGTCTGCCTGAGGTTAACAGATACTTTTTGCCAGCTGTCATGAGAATGTGATGTGAGTTCATGACCTAAGCAATGTCAAGACATTTTCTTTTCAGGTCTTCCTTTTTGTTACTTTATTATTTTTTTTTCCCCTTGCTTTCCTGTTCACCCTTTTCTATTTTTCCTGACAACTTTGATGTCAATTGGGCTAACAGGTCAAAGTGAGCAATAGCCTTTCCCAGTCTTCAGATGAAGCGCATCACCTATGTAATGTTCTTAGATGACGGTGTGACCTGGAGCAAATCACAATTCACTCTCAAATGTAGATCTTTGGAAGTGTGTTAAAACAGATGAAAAACCCTGTTTCAGAGGAGATATTCAGAACATAATTTTTACCATATAACTTCAATGTCTTTATTTGTTTCACTGTTAACGTTAACTTCTTTATGTTGCTTTTGGCACATTTTGTGTCAGACTCCCTTTTAAAGTTTGTTTTTTGCTTACGTGTCAGTCAGTACCTGAGTTCTGACAAGTTTCAGATCTTGGTACAGGGCTGGTGTTTTTATTGGCTGGGGAGGGGTCTTTGACTGAAGATTTTGTCCGGAGCATAATGCATGATAAAAACACATGTAGCTCCAGCAGCATGACTGTGCAGGTATACTTTTGAAAGCAATGGAAATACCAAGCTGTATCAAACTCTGAGAGAAATCTAATGGTGGGGGAAGGGGAGGGAAGGAGGAAATGTGCTAAATAATAGTGTTGCTTTGTTTATGAGATCTCAGTTTAAATGTAAAATTAGTAGGTATCCTCCAGGTCAATACATACTAAAAGCCAGGACCTTTAAAATAGCTACATTTTTAAATATCCAACTTGAGATATCTTAATGTTGTTTGATTTCTACTGGGGTATATTCTTAGCAAATCAAATCCTTTAAATTATGACAATGCAGTTTGTAAAATTGGAAGTACTTGAAAAAAACCAGGCTAAAAGCTCTTGCTTCTTGCAAATGCTGGAGCCTCTTCTGTCAGCAACTCACTGTTAGGTGAGAAGTTGAACATATGTACATGATATAACAGTAAGATTTATAATATTTTCAATAAATTTACTGTATCGTGTATGCGAACTAAAGATTAAATTATACCTCTGCAGACTAGCAATGATACCAACTCTTTTCCAAAAGAACAAATTCTGTCCAGATACAAAGGAATTTGTGTATAATTCTCTTTAGTCCTAATAGCAGTTTATCCACGTGAATGGACACTCTGGGGAATACATTTCTTATTCTTGTGGTATTTTTTAAAAAAAACAGTAAAATGTAAACTTCAAAAATCAGTCGAGGAAAATTATTTCACATAATTATTCTATTTCAGTGGTTTCTTACTGTCCTGTTGAAGCTTCATGGTTTTTTTCAATGAGTTCCTCAGTTTTGTGCCCAGCCTTTCTAGGTTTGACAGCTATCCTGAACTTGGAGAGAGTCTTGGATTAGCCAAGTTTGCACAGCAGCGTATGAAAGCTGTCAACAGACAACTCTCTTAATAGAAGGAACGGCAAAAATAAGAAACATGACAGCATGAGGAACAAGCCACATGTTTAAATAATATCTTACCTCACGTTGGATTATTTTTTTTTCCTCCCCTAGAAGCTCAGAAGAGTTACTTGCTGTGCATTCCATTCTGTACACGTGTGTTTTATTTTGGAGGTGCAGGGAAGCCTAGGTGGGCTGACTCCTCAAAATACCTTATGGATTTCTTCCATCCCCTGAACATTGCCTGTTTGTATTCTTCTCACTCTCAGCCTCGCAAACCACCCTAACTTCACCACAACTAACGGGGCAAGTAATTATTGTTTTTAACAGCTTCTTACTAGGAGATCTTTTATCTAGATTCATCTAAATTGTTCTCTTTTAACTGCCTTTTCCTAAACCAACCTATAGAGCAATTAAGATTTTTATTGTAAATATTCCTATGACCTGGTCTATCCACAAAATGCTATCAGATTAATGGGGGTCATTCCCGTGTCCTTTCTTTCTGTTTACATCATTAGAAGTATATAAGTAGCAGATAAAGAAAAAAAAACCCCAATTTGGTGCATTCTGTCTAAAAGTATTTAAGTTCCATTTAGAAGATGAAGTGTATCTGTTTCAACAGAAAGCATTTTGTAGTAGTGAATTGGTAGCAATAGCTAGAGAAAGACCAAAGGAAATACTTTCACTTGATTCATGATGAATACTTTTGCCTTACTGCTAGTTTTCTTCTTGAAATATAAGCCAGAGATGTATTTCATCATTAACCTTTTGAACCAGGCCAAGTATAATTGGCAATTCTCCTGCAATGTCCATTTGTCTGTGTTATGCTGTTCCTTTTATAGAAGAAATAATTGTCATTTTTTCTTTGTACCCTTTTTTTTTTTCAGCCAACCTTTGTAAAGGATCAGAAATATTATAAAGCTCCCAAATGATACCTTATTCCATCTAGGTTTGCCTAACAGCAATTTGTGGTTGTATATAAAGTATTTCAAAATGTTCAATATAAAAGAGGAGTACAATTGAGAAATTCTGTTTAGCAGATTGCATTCTTACCCTTGTTTCTATTTAAGTCTGGCAACAAGGTTCTTACAGATGCTTATGCTGTCTCTTAACATACCATAACACACACACCAGAGGCTTGAAAGTTGTGCTATGACATGCACCTCTCTTGTCTGAAATCGCCCGCTGTCAGTAATAGTGCCCTTTGTTTACTGAAGAGCTAATCAAAAATTTGGCCAACTAATTGGAATTGCCTTTTAATATTGTAGCTGCCAACCCACAAGTACGTCCTTTTGACAGTATATTTTCAGAAATATATATGACATAGTAACAAATAACAGAATAGCCTTAACATCTGGAGAAGAGACTAGCTTCTATCAAAATGAAGGATGATACGTTTCAGTACTTTTATGATGAGTGGGAGAAGATTTCAGAGAAGGGCTGCACTAAGATTTTTAATGGTCTTTACTTACTGAATCAGTATCTTTTTTCCCCCCGTTGGTTGCTTGCTGATTGCTGAATATTTGCCCTTTGCCCCTAATCATTATTAAATACATTAAAAAATACAGCATGAGGGACATAATTTTTACTTCTCCTATTAGTTATGCTTCTGCTGAGTGCACTGTTCACTAGTGGGTACTAGCATGCTGTTTTACAGTAGAAACGATGCAAAAGGGGCACACATTTTCATTAGAAATGCAATTATTAGGCTGGTGGTTGATGGCTTACTGCTCCTTTGGCCCACAATTTATTATGTAAGACAGAAACTGGAGCAATATGTTTTGATACATCTGCCTCAGTCCAGCAAACTTTTAAAGTCCATGGGTGTTCTGCCCTTGACCTCCTCCTGAGCTGAATATAGAGTACTTAGCTGGTGGAATACCACTAGCATCTTGAGATCTACAGATAAAAGCCATCTGAGTGGAACGGGATATTATCACTGTTGGCTTTGCTTTCATTACACAGTGAAATACTCTTCTGGTAGTGTATCTGCCCACTTTTGACCTCCCAGATCTCTGAATTAAATCCAGGCTAAATTTTCTCAAAAAGATTTTAACTGTCTGAACAAATCCAGACGTGATGTGTGAATCCAGGTTGTCAGCCTTTGTATGCATCTGACTTAAAAGGGCAGTGGGATGTGAGAATAAATATTTGAATATTTAAATCAATATATTATGTCCCTTTCTTGCTTTAAAGCTCTAATTTAAATCTGTTAGGAATTAACTTCTTACATGAATAGAAATAGACTTTCAGCATTTTTATGACCCTCTTTTCAGAGGACTTTGTGTTTTGTAGATCAGGTTACTTCTGTCTAGTATTGTTAGAGAAACCAGAACACTAAGATCTACTACCAATTTTAAACTAATTAGATTAGGAACTTTAGATTCTTAACATTTGGTGATTCATTGCAATAATCTTCCATTCTCCCGCCTTGTGGAATTCCAGCCTCTTAACAGAGTCTGAAAATAAACCTCTAGACATTAAAGCATTGCTTTGCCCAGCACTGCATAGAAAGTCAATGGCCAGGTTGATAAGAGAAATTATAATCTTGCTTGTCATCTTCATGTTACTTCATCATTGTTAGAAAGTGGTTAGGGTTTCAAAAATATTCTGTCAAATTTCTAATGCAGGAAAAAAAAAGAGAAAACAAGACATTATCTTAATACCTTCAAATAAGGATAGGGACACAGGCTATTTTTTTTCCAAAAGATGTCATTTTGTATTACAGTTTAGTTGTATCTGTACGAGAGTGATACAGATGCATTAAGGTTATTAATCCAATAGGCATCCTACTGTACTACATGTCAGCAAACAATTAATGTTTTATGCAAATGTGAGTATTCAAGCAGAAGTACCAGGCTGTGTGCTTCTCTGCCTCCTCAGATAACCCTGTGCTCCTCAGCTGGTACTTGCTATCTAAACCACTATGATGATTTCTCATTGTGTTACTTTACAAAGGCAGAAAGAATACTTGCAGAAAATGCATTAGAAGACCTTTTTACAATGTGTTTGGTTCTAAGACAGCATTAACTCCACTGAATAGTGAAAGTAATAGGGATCACTCAGCCTGCCTTAAGGCCATGACAAAACTGTAATCTGTTTGTTCATAATTCTGTAGCCCTGTGAAGCCTTCTCATTTGCTCCGTAAATTGTACTGAAGAACAGCCTTTTTTGGAATAACAGTATACTAATTTCTTTATGTTTAAATAGGGTATAAGTAGTTAAAATAGAAAACAGCCTAAATACAATAGCTTCTTAGAATATTGCACACCCATCAAAGTAAACTGGAACCCAACAGATCAATGGTTAAATACCATTAAAAACAGTTTTGAGGAAAAATCATAATTGACTTCGCCATATGCTTCATTTTCTTACTACACTATCTTCAGAGTGAAACACAATCACTGTTCATAGAGAAGCTAATTATCCACTGTCAGTTAAGCCCTCAAAACTGATCTCTTGACAGCTGGTAGTAAGTCCCAAACCCCATTGTGACTTGCATTAAAATCCATGTTTATCCACTGGAGAACGATGGGGAGCACAGCTCATACTTTCACCAAACACTACAGGTAGTTTTTCAGGATAGCTCTCCTTGTAATTTTCACTTCAGTTTTGGATTTTCCTCTTGTCTGGTTACTTAAGGCTTGCACATTTCAAATCTCAAGTGGTGAAAACTTGCTTTTGGCTGTTGTGTTCTACCTTCAGTGCATATATGAAACGGCGCTAAGTCAACCTGGTGATTTTTGCCTAACCTTTTGTTTAAAGTTTACTTTTTGCATAGTTTCGCTGAGAAATGACAGATGTCAACTAAATTTTGCATTTGTTAAAGCAGGTAACAAGGGTCGTAGAAAGTGGGAGAAGGACCGATTTGAAAGTCCAATTGTACACTGCTATCACCTCTTCCAGGTTATAAAACTGTTCCACCTCTAAGGCTTAGACCACAAAGAAGCAATCTGTTTCCCAGGTGAGCTCTATTTCACCTCCCAACTCCGCTTTCCTCATACTTTGATCTGCCCTGAGGGCCAGTACATACTCTTCTTACAGCTTTTTGAAACATTACTGTAAGAACTACTTTGTAGATGACGATTTGAAAGTCAAAACTCATTTAGCTCTGGTCCATAACCAAAAAAAAACCCCAAACAACTAAACCAAAAAGCTAGTGAGTGACAGCGAGAGGAAGCCAGAAATAAGAAAATATGATGAAAAGGGTTTTATGGCTGTTCTTTGGTATAAATATATAGTAATATTGCTTGATTTAGGAGAACAAGGACAAAATGATATTACTTTGATTATATAAAATCACATGATAAAATTAGAAGAACAGGATAAAACCCATGCAAGTTCTAAATGGCAGGTGAATGTGGCTGGTCTTTTCTGACTTTCTGGTGAGTAGTTGTATCTGTTCCTGTTCTCTTAATAAATACACACTGCTGAAAGGGTTCCTCACTGTTATTAACTTTCCAGTCTTGGCCCAGACAGTTCCTCATTGTACGGTCTAAAGACTAACCTACTGCCCAATTCTGTAACAGCTCAGGAGAAAATTTACCATTCACTTTCAAAGGCTGAAGAATCTAAAATTCTTTATGCCTGAAATTGTTCTTTTATAAAGTTTGTTCTAGTATTTCACAGGGATGGTGTGTCTTGACTGTACCCTCAGTAAACTGAGTGTGGATTGAGTGTAAATTTGTAGATGACACCAAGCTAGGTGGGTGTGTCGATCTGCTAGAGGGTAGGGAATCTTTAGAGGGGGACTCAGTTTAGAGCAGTGGGCCAAGGTTAATTGCGTGGGGTTGAACAAGGCCAAGTGCCAGGTCCTGCACGTGGGTCATAACAACCCCATGGCAAGCTACAGACTTGGGGATGTGTGGTTGGAAAGCTGCAAGTTGGAAACGGACCTGGGAGTATTGATTGACAGTCGACCAAGTATGTCAGCAGTGCGTGCAGGTGGCCAAGAAGGCCAATGGCATCCTGGCTTGCATTAGAAACACTGTGGCCAGCAGGAATAGGGAGGTGATCGTCCCCCTGTACTTGGCACCGGTGAGGCCACACCTTGAGTATTGCATTCAGTTCTGGGCCCCTCGCTATAGGAAGGACGTAGAAGTGCTGGAACAAGTCCAGAAAAGGGCAACAAGGCTCATGAAGGGCACAAGTCCTATGAGGAGCGGCTGAGGGAGCTGGGGTTGTTTAGTCTGGAGAAGAGGAGGTTGAGGGGAAACCTCATCGTTCTGTACAACTACCTGAAAGGTGATTGGAGTGAGGAGGGGGACAGCCTCTTCTCCCTGGTGACGTGTGACAAGACAATGGGTGCAAGCTGTGCCAGGGGAGGTTTAGGCTGGATATTAGGAAACATTTCTTCACCAAAAGGGTTATCAAACATTGGAATGGTCTGCTCATGGCAGTGGTGGAGTCACCATCCCTGGAGGCATTTAAATGGCATGTGGACCTGGTGCTTAGGGACATAGTTTAGTGCTGAGCTTGCAGTGTTGGGCCGAAGGTTGGACTAGATGGTCTTGAAGGTCTCTTCCAACCAAAGACATTCTGTGATTCTATGATTGAATTAATGAATAAGTACAAAGTATTTTTGTATCTTTACATTAAAAGACCTGCCCCGTATCTGTCTATCTTGATCTCCATCACACACGTATTTAAGGTCTTTGACATTATTATACACTAAAGAGGACGTCAAAATGTTTCCAATGATTGTTGCTCCTTGTTAGGCAATCACATTTTTCAGTGCTTTTGGTCAGAGATAAAGACTGTTGCATTGCAGTGAATCGATAGATGATTGGTGTAGCCTTTTCTTTTAATTGTCACCATCTCCACTACAGATAGAATCTTTATTTTCCGGTCTTTTTGTTGGTTTGGGGTGTTTTTTGGCATTTAAGAAAGGAATTGCCATGGAGATTGAACAGTCTTTAGTTCACTTTTTTTTTTTTCTTCATCACACTGGCATGCACATTTATCTATCACTATTGTAATGTGCTTTGGAGGTGTAAAAGGCTAATTAGTACATCTTCTTAGCAACTACCTCTGCATAATAGGAGCACCAGAATTGAGATTACTTTTCATTCTCTGAACAACAGGAAGACTTCCAAGTAGACGAAAAAATGAATTCTGTAAGCAAGGACAACAGGAGACCCATATAAGATAGTTATGAGTACCTTGAAATTAATTGTCTTAATGGTCCTTTTATTTTTGCTTAATTAAACTATATATTCTGATGACTCTAAATATTCAAGTTATATTAAAATATCTGCTTTCGTGGTTTTTACACAGCCCACACTGTCATGCTTAACTTGTCTTTGTACCCAGTGCTGCACTGAACAGCAGATGGTAAAGATAGTAGCAGTGTAATTCCTACCGTCTTGAACAGTAATAGCAAAATAACTGTGTCAGTTTAGTATTGGCTTAACAATTTTGTACTTAAGGTCCAGAGAGTTTCTAATAATTCCTCTGGAGCAGCATATGCTTCTAGGTAAGATCAAGTGGCTTATCTAATCTTTTCCTTTCCTTGTCTGATCCAAGACAAACTTTGGAGTGTGTCTGGATATTTTGTGGAGTGCTTTGTGTATTCAAACAACAGACCTGTGATCTTTCTGTGAAAATTACAGCCGATGAAATCAAATGTCTCTGGTGAAGATTTTAATGGAGTGCTCTGGGACAAAAGTAACGTCTGTCACTCTATCAGAATATTGCCTACATTGCAAAGACTGTGCTGACTCCTGCACCGACTGGCAGGCAGCTGTGCTCTTTCAGTATAGTGCCAGAAGCTGTAGGAAGGAGAAAGGAGGGGCAGAAGATAGCCCTTCCATCACACTGTGTAGGATAGGGGATCTGAATGTTTAGTATGTGCTAAGTGTTTAGGATTTTGCTAAGTGAGCTCTTCCAACCTCTTCTTCCCTTAGGACCAATTTAAGATGAATGTTATGTCTGGAAGGAAGCACCTTTTATTCCTGAGAAAAGAAGTGCAGCCTTACAGTAATATGCCTTTCTTGTTTTGCAAGTATGGTGCTGTTTTTCAATGTTTGAGGTATAACAGAGAGAGGTCCTAGGCAAAGAAAACCAAATTCTTTAAAATACACATTACTGTGATCCCATTCTTCCACAGCTGTGTATTTTTCCCTTTCTAGCCAAATTCTTTTAAAGTATTTTAGTGGTTTGCATAGTTCCTACTGCTGTTTTAGCAAAATGGTGATCACTTACTGAGAGATGAGACTTGCTCAGCCAAGAGGAGAGCCTGTGTGCCTGTTCTTGATGTAGCCTGCCCAGCTGGGTGGCTATAAGTAGCACCCTTCCGTGCATAACTTACAGAAAGAAAAGGACTGACTTGAAGAAGACTGAAACTGGCCAGGTGTGCTCGGGAATTCAGTGCAGGATGAGGTGACTGCTACCTCCAAATCTAGTCATCCAGAAGTTCACCTGGTCCTGCAGTTTCCCAACTCCTAATCCAGTAATGCTACCTGGACCTGTTTGTCCAGCCCCAAAGGAAGATTACTCTGCTTCACTCTTTTACTCTCATTCCTACACGCTGAAGCACACAGAGGTTGAACCCATTTCCATGAAAAACACACTTGGTTTAAAGTACAGGCTTGTGAGCAGTGTTTTGGTGCGTTGTTATCCTGCATTTTATAAAATTCCTTTTATCTGGGAGGTTTTGAAAGCTGCCTACATCATGAAGGCTGCAAATTATTTGTAAACAAGACCTTACTACTTGCAAACTTAGATGTTGTTTTGTAAAGTAAGACAGATTGAGTTATTACAGTCAAATCCTTAACGTTACTCTTGTTTACAGCACGCTTCCCTTAACAATAAATCTCCAAGCCCGTGGGCACTTTCAATTACTGCATCTTCCTTGCTTAGCAAAGGAACTCATAAACCTCTCTTTCTGTCATACCATTTTGAAAGAACTTTGTATGTAATGAAGACTGTGTTGTCTGACAATGCTTATATTAAGAAAGACTTATTAGAAGAATACTTGTGTGGTTCACCTGTGTTTGCCTGTGACCATGGGAAAGGAGGGATACACAGATTACTCCAGGAAACTTGGCCCTTCCTTCAAAATTTACTCCTATGCCATGTGAAAAATGGGTAGGAAATACAAATGGGACTAAACCTTTAAAATTTATTGAAGATTTTTGTGAAGTATAAAAGTATTATTATTGGTATAAACTCTTCAAAAATACAGCACCAGACTTCTAAGTATTTCAGGTTTTATGAATTTTAGAGAAACCAGAAATGCAGCAATGAAGATGGATATTTCTGCCACAGAGGATTTTTATGGCATTATTTGAAAAGGTGTCATATTTACATAGTTTCTTGACCTACACAGGTGGCAGAGGAAGATTCACTCTCATTTTACAGAATGTAAAAATGAGGTGTGTGCAGGAAATAAAAGTCAAGATTCTCAACAGCCCTTCTTTTCTATTCGCATCTAGAAAAAAACCCACAAAAAATGTAGGAATCACAGCTGACAACTCCTAACAGTTTGTCATGATAATCTGCGTGTGTTTTTATCATAGATGAAGATTGTAAGTAGTATGGTGTGTTTTGAATAGAAATCATCATTATCTACTCACCGCCAGTGAGTTAACAGAAGAAAGTACGGGGGGAAAATCCCACAAACCCAAAACCTAAGTACTAGGAAGCGTTATGGCCCAAGATTTCCGAACACAGATAGCTAAAAGTAATTTCTGGATTTGTGTTTAGAAGTATACAGGGATACAGTAAACAGGCTGAGTTGCTAGTGGAAACTGGAGATGTTCATCATTTCTGAAAATTGGTCCAGCTACCTAAATGTCTGTTAGAAAACTAATTTTAGGAATGATAGTCAGGAAATGTTGATGAATATTGCCAGTGTCATATTTAACTGTTAAACAAGTAATAGCATATAATCTTTTATGCTTCAGTGTAAAAATATTCCTTAAAATAAATAACAGTAAAAATATATGAAGCATACAACTATATCACAAAATAACTGTAATCTCATTTTGTAACGGTAATGAATACTGCAGCAAGCTTCACTGATTAAAAACTTTTTGTGCCAAGTTTGGTTTTGTGCCTGTTTATCAAATGGGATGTAAAATGCAGACTACCTTTCTATATGGTGTATTAATGTGTAAGCTTTACTTTTAGAAGGCAGTCCACATGCCTTTATTGGCTTGAGTTTCAGGCTTAAGTGTCTCCAGCTGCCAAAAGTTTCATTTGGGTCACCAGCAAACCTCTGACTGCTGAGGGTAGAAATAAAGCAAAGCAAAAGGCAGGAGGTTTGCTCTCACCCACCACGCACTCATTCAAAGAGTGACCAAGCTCTTGCACAGTTAAGTTGATCACAGAAAATAGAGCTCAAAGAGGCCGCAAAATCTATTCCTCTGACTTAGGATAGAGGGAACAGTATGCCAACAGCTGTATACCTGTTGTCTGCTTTGTCACACCAGTTTCAGCGTTACTGGATAAAAAGCTTTTCATTAATATTTAGCTCACTTGGGCAGATTGTTTTATTTCCCAGAATGTAATGTCGTGTGAGATTTTCCATGTGCATTTCATATGCTGGCCCTGTAATATTGCAGGTATTTAGTGTCATGATGTGATACAAGAAATGACACATCAGAGTAAAGAATTATAGTGTTGTCATCAATGAGAAAAGAATATTCTTTGCTGTGCTGAAGTTGAAAAAACCAGAAAAGTTAATACAAAATCTCTGGAATCTATGGAAGTGGTAATGTTAACAGTTCTGTCTGCAGTAACGCATATGCAATTCTGCCGTGTGGAACTACAGGACTTTCTTGTGCAATGTAATGTCATTAGTTTGCTTTTAAAGATTTGACTAATGCGAATGCTTCATTTTCCAGTTCTCTTTGTTACGTTCTTTGCAATGGAATTACATGGACAAACAAGCCTGTCCTAGTATATTAGATTTCATAGAATCATAGCATCTCCCATGTTGGAAGGGACCCATACGGATCATTCGATACCTCAGACCTGGCAATCTGAGCCAGATACTCTAAATAGACTGTTTGAGTTGAAAAGTTGTCACTGGTTCATACCCTCAGGTCTATCTGTGAGGTGCTTTGAGGATGTAAAGGGGCCAATCTGCAGTGGCTCCAGGGAGAGAGGATTTAAAGAAATAAGAGGACAGGTCCTGCAGTGAAGTGTCTGTGAAAGTGTTGATGATAGAAGCAGAAGTTTCTGTAATGTAAGAATTAAAGGAAGATGAAGTCCTGAGGACATTTGCATTGTTCCTTGTAAAATCATGCTGAATTAGTTTATCGCTGCTGCTGTGCTGTATATGGCCTTTTCGTATTCTTCCCCTACCTTGCTCTGCTCTTCTCCTGACAATTCTAATCTAACATCAAGACAAATTCTGTAAGTATTGGGCCCCAGTCCTTTTGTCAGTTATTATTTATATCAGGATTCCAATGAATTGAAACGAAGCAAAAATAATTTCTACTCATGTACAAAACAAATGTATCATATATTCATGGAGTTCCTAATTAGGAACATACCTGAACCCTAAAAGAATGTGATGCACCAGAGCTCCCTTTCCTGCTTGAAGACCCTTCATCCCAAATGACTCTGAATCAGCCACAAAAAGCCTACCCCCTTGTCAGCATCATTTATCCCATGCTTAGAAGCGGTGCCATGGCCTATAGGCAATTTGAGCACTTTCTTGTTCCTTCCCTTTCTTACGATAAAACTGCTAAACCCTGTGTATCTCTATGAAACCCTGTAGTTTCAATGAGGTAGCATATTTTAGCAAAAGATAACATTGGTGAAATTTTTCAGCCAGCTGGTAGAGATTGAGAGTCCCAGTTATGAAAGGGGACCCCAAGTGAGAATAAGGGGTACAGGATTTGAATAATGAGTCTTTGTAGAGACATTATTTGGAAGGTTGGCTGACCTCTAAAACACATTAATCATCTGCCTCTGATGTAAATCTGTTTCAGAGGGAAAACATTCCTGTACTCACTGTCACCTTTCCTGTTCTACATAGAGTATGGCAATGACAAATTTTGTTCTTTCCCACTTATTTAAGAAAATCGATTTTCTATGGAACTAAAGGTGTTTTACAGAGTTGTTCATTGTGAACAGAATGTATCTTAAAATATACTATCTAACATATATAAACCTGTTATTGTGGGGGCTACACCTGCTAAAAATGCTCTCCAGCTAAATTCTTCAATAGAAAACCTACTATTTTCTAAGGCCAACTGTATGAATGAAAAATTAAAAGTCACCTTAATAAACAGATCACTTTATGACTGTAACTGTTGAGGGCATTGGGCATCATTTGAAATTGAATGTTACAAGAATTAAAAATTCCTTTGACACTACTGTTGATGTTTAGCCTCTGTCAGCCATTCTGGGGGAAAAAAAAAATTAAAAAATGGAAGTTGTTATTTAGCTCTACAGAAAATAACATTGTCCTGCAGTACATTTAATAGAATTTTAAAACAAATAAGCAAACTAGACAATAAAGAGAAAAGCTACATGTATTTTTACCAGAGAAATTAAAAGGGTAAAGTGTTTGACACAAAAGATACTCCAGATATCCTGCAAGCTTCATGTTCAGATTTACCCACAGCTAGAAGCTGTTAGGACAACGAGTGACATAAGACAACATCTCCAGCTGCAGAAATCTGAAGTTAAGCCTTCATGATATCAAAACATAGCCATTTCTTCCTCTTAATACCCTTCTAAGGAACAGCAAGACATTTGCCTTTTAAAATAACTCTCAGATTCAATTATTTAATAGTAAGAGATGAAAAAACATTAAACAAATCTAATAACTGCCAAATTAATGCGATTTCCTACACTTGTGTTTGGTAGCTGAAGACAAGCTAAACAGCTGTCTAACCTAAGGAGGATGAAGTAATAAGTGCACAAAAACACCCTTTAGAGAAAATGTCTCCCACCAATATCAGATCTAGTAGTCGGAATCAAAACTGAAGGAACTAATTTAAAATACATTCCAATTTATTCATATTAGGAAGTTAAGTGTTCTTGGATTTCTTGGCCTTAAGAGTACCTGAGTGTATAAGTGGGCAAAAGCAATTTGCTGTAGACGTTGCTGGATCAAGGCAGTTTTGAAGTCACATTGCATCTTTTTTTTTTTTTTTTTTTTTTTACCCTGCTTCAGCTATCCCTCTAATGATCAACTCTAAAGAACACTGTGGAATTAGTTTAATTTTTGATTATGCAGAAAGAAGTCAACTTGACTATGATAGGCTGTGTTGCACCTGCGGGGCTTTAGCAGCCATAATTTGATTTAACCAAGTGAAAAAAGCAAACCTGTCGTGGTGGAGGGAAAAGACTATGCACTAATTTGACAGCATTCTTTTTCTGCTAGAGGAGCTTTGAGAAATAATAACGTGGTTCTGGCCACTTTGAAATTCACACTCTTATTGACCGTCTTCCTCAGTGTTTGTAGCTGTAGGTTACAAATGATTTTTTTTTTTTTCTTCACATACTCGGTTAGCTTCTGAAAATGTAAAAGCTGTATTTCATATCATTTTTGAAATGAAAACAAAATCTTCCTGATTTCTTTGAGTTAGCTAATTCGTCACGATAAAATTGCCAAGTTAAGGAGGTAACTATGTGGATCTGAATCTTTATTAGTGTTCTGGACAATACTTTCTCTGATTTCCTGAAGTTTACAGCTATTTAAAGTATGGTGTAAAGCACCGAATATGAGGTCCTCCTCTCTAAATGTGTAATAAGCTATGAAACCAGTGGGGACCATACACTGGGCAAGAAACTCCCTTTGAAGAAGAAAATTAAAAATATGCCTCTATCTCCAGTGAAGGAATGCAACAAGGACAAATCACCAAAATCTGAAATACAACCTCATTTTCTGTAGAACATTCTTAGTTATGTCACCAGCAGTAGTAGACAAAAATACTGATTACTGTAAAGAGAGCAGGTAGAGTAAGATCAGATAATTTTTTTTTCCCAAAGGGAATTCTGCTAGCCATTTTGGATTAACTTTTCTGGGGAAAAGAGTTTTCATCTTTAATACACATTCAGTCCATTTGTTTTATTCTGGTAGGACACAAATACAATAGGACATCAATATTAATAGGCCAGGTACATGTTTTGTTGCACTGCATGTATTTTGAGTCTTGTCAGTAAGAGTGTAGCAAATGTGATATGCGTAAAGCATTCCACAGGGTTACAACCTTATGATGAACTTTATTAATATAAATTCAAAACTAAAGCTCAGCAAATTATTCATCCAGCTAAAAGATTACTTTCATGGGCAGTAAGATACAGCTGATTATCTTGTTGATATTCTTTAGCTAGAGGATCTCTTTTTGTTCTGGACCTTAAGTCTCTTATCAGCCTTCTCACAGAGAGCGCACCTGAGGAAGAATGAAATCGAGCCTTCTAGGACTTACACAGATGTGGCCCAGAAAATACACATGGGAGGATGTTATCTAAAAATCTAAATATCTGAAAGTGAGAACCTAAATTAGTCACTATTTATCACTTGGGTTTTGAGTCTCCTGTAACTGTAAAGCAAGC
>JAAGNO010006493.1:0-16354 GCA_033439905.1 Ceryle rudis | reverse complement strand
TCGGCACCGTGTGCCGGCGGCTCGGCCGGCAGCGGGAGGAGCGTCCCCAGCGCCCGTGCCCCGGTCAGGGACGGCTTTGTGCTGTTTTGGTACAGGATAAAAATGGCTTCTCGGCGGATCACACGGGAGACGTTTGATGCCGTGGTGCAGGACAAAGTTAAACGGTATCGCATGGAGCGGAGCGATGCTATCGAGGACACGATCCATCATTTTAAAGGTAACGACGTGCCCTGGGTGAAACCGGCTGTGCCGGTAATGGCCACGGTCAGTGCCTTGCCTTCCACTTACCCAGATTCGCCTGAAACACGGACTTTGGCTGGTGGTTTTCCACATCCATTTTTACCGAAGAGGCTGATAGCTTGCTATGACCGACACACTTTCAACATGGAATGCAAATTCCAGTTAAAAAAACCCGAATTTCGAACAAAGGAATTCAGTTCAGGCTGCATCAGAGAGGGGGTCCAATTTCAGGGAGGTCTCCAGAGACACCGCTGCAGGATGGGATTCTGTTGATGTCTGGCAAGTTAAATAAATGTCGGAGTGCATGTGAAGCCTTTGGACCTTTGTATTTCATGTCATTTTTGGAGGGAAAAAAAAAACCAAACTAAAACCAGGGGATTAGTCTTATGAAAACAAAAAACATGACCTGCAAATTCCTTTATCTTTTAAACTTGATATATAAAATGTCAACAAAGATAACTTGGATTTCATTCATAGGAAAGTGAGAGGCTTAAAATGAGATTTGTTTTCTTAAAGTTTTAATAAATTGCTTTGTTGTGTGTGTTCGGGCCTTGGCAATCATTTGTTGCTTTCCGCTTGTCACTTTCTTCGCTGCAAATGGGAATATCCTGAAGTTCGATACGCGCAGCGTTCTTCAGAAGTTCGGATGCGTTGAGTCATCTGTCTAAGTGTGTTTATTAATTTTTTGCTCGGTGCTACTTGCAGTGCATTCATGTATTTGTGTTTTTATAGCTCATCCAAGGCCAGTCCCGAGACCAAGATACAAAGAGAGTTTTCACGATGATGGAAGATACACGCACGACAACGCCCAGCATCACCCCCACGATGACTGGAGTGAAGAGCCGAGAGATGACTATCCAGGGCCTTCTTACAGATCTGCTAGTCCTCTGATAAGGAAAGATAGCTATTACCACGAACAGTACAGCCGCCCGGCGTCTCGGGACCGGGAATTTGGCCGCCCAGCTTCGCACGACCGGGAGTATGGGTGTCCAGCGTCACACGACCGGGAGTACGGGCACCCGGTTTTGCACGACCGGGAGTACGGGCACCCGGCTTCCCACGACCGGGAGTACGGGCACCCGGCTTCCCACGACCGGGAGTACGGGGGCCTGGCGTCTCATGACCAGGACTATGGCCCTCCCGACTCTTGGGAATCCACTGGGCCACATGAAACTGATTTTAGTTCTTCAGATATTTTAGGTGATTTTAGATCACCAGGACTCATGGAAGATGAATACGGCAACATGGAGAATCAGGAGTATGAGGTGGACTTTGGAATTCAATCTGACAGCGAGTTCCGACCCCCGATACGGAGGGGCAACATGGGCAGGGGAAGAGCTCTGCGAGGAAAGCGTATTACAAGGGGCGCCGTTAAAACGAAAGTATTCAAAGGAGATATCAAAACTCCCCTAAAGAAATGGAACACTAAAAAACTGCCACCGGGCCCTGATCAGAAGATGGCTATGGAACCTGATCAGATGCCAGAAACCACGGAGCGACCCGACCAGAGGCCGGTGACCGTCCCGCGCCCTAATCAGAAGTTGCCTCCACGACCTAATCAGAGGCCAGCTATTCTACCGACCCAGAGACCTATCCTCAGGCTCCCAAAGCCTGCGCATGTTTTCAGAAATCTCAGTTTTGACCTTGTGGACAAATCAGACATTTTTTCAACATTTGGAATAGAAATTATAAAATGGGCCGGGTTTCATGCAATAAAAAATGATGCAGAATTTTCCCGGCTCTTTGGAGCTCTCTTTGAGCTCGAGACAGAAACCTGTGCGAAAATGCTCGCTTCGTTCAAATGCTCCTTGAAGCCAGAGCACAGAGATTACTGCTTCTTTACTATCAAGAGTTTACAACACGCTGCTCTGAAAACCCCCAAAGTGGACAACGAGTTTTTAAATATGCTACTGGACAAGGGTGCTGTGAAAACAAAGAACTGCTTCTTTGAAATAATAAAACCTTTTGATAAATACATAATGAGGCTACAAGACCGGCTCCTGAAGGGTGTTACACCGCTGCTTATGGCCTGCAACGCTTACGAATTAAGCATTAAGACAAGTGGGTTTGGTAATCCAAGAGAAATGGCGAGCGCTTTTGAGACCACTGTTTCTCTTTGTCGTAAGTCTTTAGCACTCCTGGGTCAAACCTTCGCGCTGGCGTCCGTTTTCAGACAAGAGAAAATACTTGAAGCTGTAGGGCTGCAGGAAATGGCTCCAGCACCGACACTGTTCCCGAACTTCGATGATTCAACGTTGTTTGGAAGAGAGTACATTGAAAACTTGAAGGCTTGGTTGGAGAAGAGTGGATATCCCATTCAGATGAAAAAAAATGAGGCCGAGTCCACAGTGCAGCTTAAAAAACCCTCTCCTGATGCGAAAGGTAAAAGTGAGCGAACTGTTGTTAGATGCTTTGCAGTATATAATTTCTTTATTTGGTGCTGGCATTTTAGCTTAATTTTTACGGATTTGTAAGGTCAGGAATTCCTAATTCTGGGAATTGCACGTAAACCCCTAACAGTGTTGAGGCAAGTAGTAAATACTACCTGTTGTAGCAATCGCCTTCAGCTTTGTGGATGAAAGCGTGCCTCCTTCCTTCCCCTCTCCTGCACGTGCTTATACTTCAAATCTAGGATTGTCACCCTCTGCCCTTGGCTGCTTCAGCTTCACAGCTTCGAGGTAGGGAGGCCAGGACCACAGCTCTAACTGGCTACGTCACCGAGTAAGTATCTGCATATAAGCAGAGATGTTCCCTTCGCTGCTTTTATCAGATGCAGGCGTATTTCTTGAGCATTTATATACTACCATCTGTGGGAATCTCCTCTGCTGCGTTAGGCACTAGTTCGTCCCCTCTGAAGCATTCTAACTCATTACTATACTCATTTGGTTACTCCTAATTAAACTTCGTACGGTTTCGCCATGAGCTCTTGCAGCACTGACACCAAATGGTGAATAATTTGGAACTCACCTCTTCAGAGCAGTGTTCAAATACACTTATTTTGCACAAAATCCTTTTAGTGCAATAAGTAATTGCCTTTTAAAGGATGGCTTAACTTGCCTGGGGCAGCAAAGGATAAGTTTTTTAAGCCATAGTGCTTCTCATAGCAAACTGTTCTGGCAACTAAGTTGAGCTGAGAAAACAGAAAGTTTCTGGGTTTTTTTTTAATTTATTCTAATATTAAGTGCAGCCTTTTTCTTATTAATATGTTGAAAAATTGCAGATGTCGCTGCGTGAAAGAATAAAAAAGACAACATATTGGTACCACGTGGATGAGGATAATACAATGACCGCGTTTTATTTCTTCCTCCAGCCCCGCAGCGAGCTGATCGGAAAGTTGTGGAGATAATTGAGGACCTAGTGAATGGCATTGTATCAGGAACCCTGTCTGCCAAAGAGAGAAATGCTCAAAAGAGCTGTCCTGAATATTGGTAGGTGTGTTTGAACGGTATGCTGTAATACTACTCTCTGATTAAGGTATTTGGAATATATTTAATAAACTGCCTCGTTCAATAGGTGTAAGATCAAAGCCTATTGTATGTTAATCAAACTTGTGGGAGACGTTTCCTCAGCTCATTATACTTCCTGATACGCCTGGAAATTGTCCTGTGGCTTCTGTTTTGTCCAGTAGATCACGTTCCGTTTGATCTGTCAATAATGACCATCTGTCAATCCAAACAGGAGATACGAAAAGCAATTTTCATTTATGAGATGAAAATAGTAAGCAGATGTAGTTCATATAAAGGTCCAGCAAGGTAACAGACCTGGGGATCTAGTGTTCTGAGAATGACATCGGGAAAGGAAAGCTGAGGAAGCTGCAAGTGTAGTGATCCTTTTTTTATTGATGTGTATGTGTGAAGTGCAGCATAGCTGATTCGTTACTAGCCCAGTGATTTATGTCAAAACCCTCCATCATTTATTTGTTTCGCATACTTTACCTACTGCTTTACAAGTGGAGTTGGCTGTTACTCCAAGAAGAGTCTAAGCAGGCTAAGGTTCACATAGCAACTGGTGTATACCCCTGGAGAAGAGCATCGATTGCTACTGAGTGTCTGAGGATTTGAGGTTAGTTGTGCTTTCAGCTTGCACTTTCATTTTTTTTCTATGATTTTATTTAGGTTCTTGTCTGATGAAGATAGTCTAGAATACAAGTATTACAGACTGAAGCTATCAGAGATGCAAAGGCGGACATCATCTGGGAAGGAGGCAGGTGCCGAAGGCAAAACACTGGAAGAATCTGCAGCAGAATCAGTCAGGGCCATGTTGTATGCCAGGAAAGTGGCAAGTATTAAGAGAAAGCTATTTAAAAGAAAAAGGCTTGGAATTTTCACACAACATAGTGTTCGAGGAAGGAAGGTGAGGAGGGCAACCACAGGGACACAGACTGTGCTTTCGGCTGGTACTGTGCTGAAGCACCAAGACAAGCATCTTCAAGGTTCCATCCAGCCCAAGCCTTCTGTAGCAGAAACCAGCCTGTCTGAGAAGAATTCTTCCCTTGACACAACCTCATCCTCGCGCTGTGCCACCAGTCCGGAGCTCTCTCTGCCGGCAGAGGAACGGGCGGATTCTGAGGGCTTACTAGCACCACCTGAGCTCCCACTGTTGTCCTCTAAGTTTCCCGATGGTAAGTGTAAGATTCAAGATTAGATTTTGAATTGTAAATGACATGAGAAAATTGCACGGAACGTTCTGCTGGAGATTGTAAAAATCGTTTGTTTTGCTCAAGGAGATAGTTCTCAGCTGTACTGACCTTGACGCAGTGATGCAGATTTGGTGGTATGAAGCTCCCGATGACGAGCGTTTTGTTTCTTGCAGTGGATGCTAAAACAATGGAAACTGCTGAGAAGCTCGCCAAGTTTGTCGCTCAGGTAGGACCAGAAATTGAGCAGTTCAGCATAGACAACAGCGCAGATAACCCAGACCTTTGGTGAGTAACCTACACATTTGGCTGTGTAAAGGGGCCAAGGAGAAAAATCAAAATGCATCTAAACAATTGCTAAGGAGATGTTTCCTCTTATTGTTTGCTGAGATGCGTGTTTAGGAGGAGAGGATTTTGATCAATACTCACCGTTGTCCTGCTCAGGCACCCCCGTTAATGGTGAATATCTGAAATACCTAAGAAAGAAAAACACTTCTCCCCAGTGCATAAATGCGCTGATGTATGTCTACTTTTATATGCTTAGTAATGAGCCTGTATCTCGAAACAGTGTTCTGCCAAAGGATTTTCAATCTTATTAAGTGAGGCTTTGATTACAAAGGCCTAAGTGCTCGAGTGTAAATTAGCAGAGGTTTTCTCTTCTAGTCATACTGTGCCAGCAAAAATGGAGCCCTGTTCTCTCTTCTGTCTCTCCGAATCAATACACCTATTTCCACATGGCTGAAATTCGGAAGACCTGAGTTCTCTTCTGGAGTCTGCTCTTTGCCTTCTGGCTCATCCAGAGCCAGAATCTTGTCTTAGTTTCTCCATCTATATAATGAAAATAACGGTACTGAATGCTTTGTAGCGTGGTTTGCGAAGTGCAGATAAAAAGCAGTCTGTAAGAAGTGAGGAGGATGAGTCCTGTTCTTAGGCGTGTCGTTGGGAATCCTGCAGTTGTACAAACCCACACCTGGCACGACCGTTCAAAAAATCAATAAGAAATTTATTTCTGATGTCGTGCTTCGTGCTGACTAAAGGAAACCTCTTTCTGATATTATTTTCACTGTAATTTTTGTTCAGGTTTCTACAGGATCGAAACAGTTCTGCTTTCAAGTTTTACCGAATGAAGGTCTATGAGTTATGTCCGTCTATTAACTTCAGTGCTGTGTCAGAAGCAACTGATGCTGGGGAAAATGCTAAACCTGAAGAGAGACATTTGGATATTTCAGAAGAGGAAGAGGAGGAAGAAGAGGAAGAGGAAGAAGATAATGAGGAGGAAGTTGAATTTGAGGAGGATATCTCCCAGCCTTTGGAAGAAATGGAGCCAGCAGAGGAGGGAGAAGAGGATGACGTGTCAGCAGGTAGAAGTGTGGAAAACCTAGCTGAAGAGATGATTTCCAAAACTGGAGACGAAATTTCAGCAGGTGAAATGCCACTGGCCACATCATCTGACGGTGCTATGCCAAATCTGTCGACACAGGCATCAACTCCTGCTCCCGGTACCCTATTTCCTCGCAAACGAATCAGCAGCAAGTCTCTGAAAGTTGGTATGATTCCTGCCTCTAAAAGGATTTGCCTCATAGAAGAACCGAAAGGTGAGTGGTAGGTAAAAGGTACTTTGTAGGTATCAGTACAGAATTCCTGATTTTTATATGCTTTATTACTGACTTACTGGCTAAAAGAGCTATGTTTCTTTAAGACAAAATTTAATACAGTGTTCACTTTAAAGGTTCATTAAGCTGACAAAGGAGAATGGTGAATAAATTGTGTACCGGTTAATGCATTATGCGCCAAACATCATTCCTCGAGTACTCTCTAAGCATTCGTGGATGTTACCCTCTCTCTGCTGCCTAAAAACCTCACAGCAGTTCTTTTTTCAGAGTTTGTTTTATCAGCGTTCCGAAGGTTTAACAGACCTAAGCATAGCACTGACCGTATTTTAAGTGTTTGACTAAGTACATTTAGACTTCGGATTGACCTGTCAAATGCAGTCAGTATGGTCCCAGCGGGGGCGGGTCACGGTGTTCTAACAGTTGGGAGATAAGCAGCTTAAAACTGATGGGCTCGTATGGGCTCGGCAGCTACTTCAACAAATGTCTTCTCTTTGCATAATGATTTTTATTGGTGAAGGTTATCATTTGTGATAGGAAAATGACCTCGTGTAAGACCAGTCTGAGTTTTCTATCAGAGGAAAGATCTAAAGTCCTTAGAGTATAGCATCCATCAGTGTACTGCTGGCATGACAGGTCCAAAACTAAATACACACATGAGCTAACAACCTCCGTAGTCGTGGAGGGCAAGAAACGTCTTACCATTTCACTTTTGTTTGGTTGCTTGGGGTTTTTTTTTATTCTGATCTTTCTTGTTGGTTCTGATTTTAGGCCAAGGGACTGAGGTAGAGATCCACTTGAGATGTGCTTTTGGAGTTCTGTATTAAAATTGTTACTCTTTACAGCTGAATTTTGTCTTTGATTTGACTTGCAGTGCATGAACCTGTCAGAATTGCTTATGATAGGCCTCGTGGTTGCCCAGTTACAAAGAAGAAGAAGGTAAAGAACTCTTCGGGTTTGCTGTTGCGTTCTGAGGATCAACTGTCTTTACAAGAGACAGCCTCTGAAAATGTGTCATTGTCATAAAATCAAACTAAAACCTGAAGAGCCTAATCTGAAAAAGACTGAACTAAATCTGAGGAGAGCCATGACCTTTTAAAATAGGAAGGTGTATTCTTTGCTGTTTTAATAGTGTAATTAAATAATTTTATAGCCTTGAATATATATGATTATATAGTTATTATATATATGACATTTATGACATATAAATATTTATATGTTTAAACTTGACGGTTTTAATAGAAAAGCAAGGCAGGTATTTACTCTTTGATAGACTTTTTTCCGTGTCCCTGGTGAAGTGCTGCTTAGAAGATATTTCTGTATATGCAGAAATTCAAGCACACCTAGTTTTTTTGAGGGGGGGATTTGCAGGTTTTTAATACATTATCTCCCTGTATAACAAAAAAACCCATACCCTTTTCTTTTCCTTTTCTTTTCCTTTTTTTTTTTTATTCCATAGAAACCAAAAGATTTAGAATTTTCCCACAAGAAACTAACGAACAGGAATGTGGGTTTCCAGATGCTTCAGAAGATGGGCTGGCAAGAAGGACACGGCCTTGGCACACGCGGAAAAGGGATCAGAGAGCCTGTAAAAGTGTATGTAATGGGAACACACTGCAGGAATTTGACAGCTCTGGAAAAGGCTGGGTTTCTTACAGTAACTGGCTATCTAACCTGCCTAGATGTGGCCAGTTCAGTGTTTGGTTTCCTTCTTGGCATTGGCCTCTGGCCTCAGCACAGTTGAGCATGGAGAATTCACACATTTTTCTGGCCAGGCTGGGCCAAGTCTGCTCTGGAAGGTGGCTGTTTCTTGCCATTCTTTTGCCATCACTGAAGGCTGCAGTGTGCGGGCTGCAGTGTGCGGATGTGTTCTAGCAATACATGGGTGCCCCCCTTCTTCAGGAGGTGTTTTTTGTTATTTGGTGTAGTTAGGCTTTTTTTAACACATAGTATTATCCTGGGGATCTCCTTGCTACCATGCCGGGTACATAAATACATAAAGAGACTTTAGGAATATCATATGCAGTACTCCTAGGCAACAAATTTATTTTCATTCTAATTAATGCGATTCATTCCACTGCATACTGAAAGAGGTAAGTGCTTCTGCCAGAAGGTAAGTGTGCTTTTTTCCTTTAATATACACTTCTGGTTTTCAATCTTCATTTTGTCTTTTAAAGTTGCTGTATCCAGCATCCACAGCTTCCAGCACGGAGGATGGAGAATACCTCCTTCAACTCCTTGACTGAATAAGGAGGCAGAAACTATTTATTTCTCACTGAACCCATAGAACAGACTTTCTAGTCCATACACATAGTCTGTGGTTTAACAGTCTTCTTTCTCCAGGGAGTTCTGTGTTCTCTTCGTGCCTTGGAACAGTGCTGGTCATTCTAGGTGGTGTGGTGCTTCTGGTTGTTTACTTTTTCCCCTTAGTGCTCCCTGTGGTCCAGTGTCCATCGCTATTTTTTGTATATTTCCTTCTTCAGCCGCAAATGGACAGTGAGAAGCAGCTTCCTTTGCCTGTAGGTCTCTGTGTTCACCAGTGTTAGGACCTCAGAACTTGTTGGGACCAAATATATGAGGATTTTTTTTTCTTTCTGTAGCTCCCGCCACAAGTTTCACTGCAGTCATTGTGAGCTATTTAACTCTATATGGTCTGACAGCCCATCACAGCCTAGGAGTTTTTGGCTGTCTTCAAGAACTGCATTTTTGATATTTGGAAATGCGTCTTTTCCAGCTTGAGTCCATTGCTGTGTTGCTCTTGTAAGGACACCTGCAAAGAGTAGTGAAGAACTGCTTTCTGTACCTCTTACAGCAACCTGCTGATCTTTTCTGTAATGTAGGGAGAACTCCATAGCATTGATTATTTTCATGGCGTGCACCTCTCTTGGCTTACCCATCAAAGTAACTCTTTGGATGGTACTTGGGGACGATCTCGGTGAGGATGAAACCAGTGCAGTTTAACACTTGGCTTTCTCTTGTGAATTGCTTTGATACAGTGCAGGGGTTTTGCTGGTTTTGTTTATTTTTTTTCATTTAGTCATCTGCAGCCTCTACTCTTTCCTCCCCTTTTGAAAACTACCAGCTCTTCTACTGATGACTTGTTTAAAAGTCCATGTGCAGTCTTATCCCATTCTTTGAGCAAAAGGGAATGGTTTGATAATTGGAGAGACTCCAATCCTAGTGTAGAGTGTTGTCTCGACCATCACATAACACTGATATCTAAAACATGCATTCTGGCACGTCCGTTGTAACACAAAAAGAACTAAGGCCCTTTTTTGCTAGGAAAGCTTAGAACTTGTGTTTGGCCGTGAGGGCCAGTCATGTTTGCAGGTTTGAGGAGATCTTTATTTATGTTACTGTAAGAGATCTGGGAATTGCAGATTGACTCCTCCTGGCTCCTCCGATTTTACAGTTCAAGAGATGTTTAAAAAATATCCAAACCACACTCAAAGGCAGAACATTGTTACGGGATTGACCCTCCTCTGAGTAATGATCTCACGTCTTTGATTTTTTTTTTTTATTCTCAAAGTAATGTAGAAGAGGAACCGTGGTGCAAATAGAACAACAAAATAATTCTTTCCATTCCTTTTGGAAGCACGAAGCGGCCATTGTGTAACGGAAACAGAAAATGAAGAGTCTGCTTCAAACGGGTCATACTGTGGAAGAGGAAAAATAGCGAAGTTTTGGGAGGCCTTTTAGGGAACTTTAACGGTAATTTAAAATGGAACTTAATGTGGTCACAACACCATTTGGAAGCAGAAACAGCACCCAGGGTTTCTGCTATGGACTGTACAGGTGAATTTGCTTTTTAGAGTCTGTGTGTATTCTTTTTGAATTGCACAACAATCCACTTGGCTTAAGTGGGCCCATTATCACAGAAATTGGTTAAGAATCATTTTTCTCTGTTCTACTTGAGGCCCTTAGATTTTACCCCGATAGCACAGCAAGCCCAGTTTCAATGCATGGAGCAATCGAAATTTTCTGACTTCACATGATGAAATCTTTAACAGATGATAATGTAACTGATCTGGAGAATAAAACTGGCCCAGAGGATCATTCCCGTGGCAGAGGTTTCATTTATCTTAGCTCTGTGGTGTCTGTGTTCTACATGCATACCCTGGAGAAAGAGATGGGGTTTAATTATTTAGATCTCTGCATTCTTGTGGGTCATCCTCTCCACCTGCTTCCAGGGCAGAAAGCTGTTTTGATATTGTTGAGGCCTGTCTGCTTCTGTTGGCATGTCTGGATGAAGAGAGATGAGTTACTGACTCATTTTGCTTGGAAGGGCAGGAGCTCCAGGTTTTGTCTGGGGCGTGTGTCTTAGGAGACATGTGCCTGCTTTGGGTGCTAGAAATATTAAGCAAGCAGCATTATGGTAAAAGAAAATGTGTCTTTTATCCAGAGTTCTGTTGGGTTTCTTACTTATTCCTCAAAGTCTCTGGCCTCTGTCATTTTTGAAATATACGAAAGAAGGACACTTTTGCTATCTTTTCAACAGAGCTTCCTCTCTGCCGTGAATGAAGTGGTTAAAGTTCAGTAAAGTAAGAATTTGATTTGTTAGATGATTGTATCTTCACTGCTCCCTTAATATCATAGGAGCGTTTTCTTCCGGTGGGTATTTGCATGTGTAATGGGAGGTGGGAACTGACCTAGGGTTGATTTGGTATGCCAGCCAGCAAGCCTTTCTCCCCCAAATGATGCACAATTACTTTCCACCTGAATTGTGTCTGTGTTGGAAGCTGTTGTTTTGATCTCTCTGCACACTGTCAAATGTATCAGAAACAGAGTGTTCTAACTATTCATTTTACTCCCTAGGGGTGCTACCTCTGCAGGGGAGGGCTTGGGTGTTGCAGGGGAAGAAAATAAAGAAGATGCATTTGATGTTTTCCGTCAAAGAATGATACAAATGTACAGGCAGAAAAGAGCAAGTAAATAGGTATGTGCACCGGACACGTCTGGTTTATGAATTCCTGCAAACATTAACGTACCAGGGCTTTTTATGTCTTCCTTTACCAAGAAAATACCACTGTTTCCATAATTATATCTGTCTTCTTAACATTTCATGAGAATCCAGACCTATGCTGAATTGCTTTGAACTGCCCAGTTACCCCCAATCTTACTTTCTAGGTTTGACATAAGAGACTCGCTAGAAAGCGCATGGATATGCAAAGGCTGCTGTGGGAACGATCTTCAGCAGGCTATGCTGGTGTGAAGAACACTGTTCTATAGCAGTGGACTTGAATACTAATGCAGTAGAACATTTTCCAAGACTAAAGTTAGTCTTGTATTTAATTGTGCAAGCTAACAACTTGGATGTCATCTTCTGAGGAAGAAACAACTGATTTCATTCCCGCCTGGTTTCCTTCCTTTGGCCAAGTTTGCCTGTTTTGTGATGAGATGGCTTACCAAAAAGTGGAATAAGCATGAAAATTATGACTAGCCTGGTTTGGCTCTGATCCTTTCTGAAGCCAAGAATCTTCTCAAATCCAGATCTTCTTGCAAGGCAGTTCAGATTTTAGTTTATTACATTCTATCAATGGGCTAATCTTCCAGTCTACTTCTGGAGCCTGCATAAAGCAGTTTCCTTTCCTCCATACACCAACTCTAAGAGTCTCTACCTGTGTGATTATTTGGTATAGGATTCTGGACTTTAAGTGCAGGATGAATAACTGAGTTCATCTGAGTCCAAGAACACTAAACTCTTCCTTTGAAGCCTGCTAAGGTTTTTCATTGTAAGGAACAAGTGGTACATATTTTAA
This sequence comes from Ceryle rudis, assembly GCA_033439905.1. Lineage (NCBI taxonomy): Eukaryota > Metazoa > Chordata > Aves > Coraciiformes > Cerylidae > Ceryle > Ceryle rudis. The sequence goes on along the minus strand of JAAGNO010006493.1, from coordinate 4,109 downwards.
GTGTACTTTTTGGTTTTACACATACTTGCAGCTCTTGTCCAACAAATTCTGAATAATTTCTTTGCTTCTCAAATAAGTTTAAGCCATGAGCAGGTGAAATTCATTTGACTGCAGAAAATACCAAAGAAAACACTTGGAAGTCATCTGGAAGTGGATCATCAGTTTTATAAGGCCATCAGTTTAAGAGAGTAATTTCTGCTTCTATTAAATACTTGCTTTGCAGAAGTTCTTGTATTGAGAAGTCCCGAGAAACAAGACAAAAAGCTTGTACTTTTAAGGGACTATTCTAGAACTCACTAAAAGAGAAGACTGGATTAATCTACTGTGCTTCAACAGAAAGCACTACCTAACTGCTTGGTGAAGACATAAAAAATTTAGCGATGTTACCACAAACAAACATGCCAGGTCTGATCGTTCACCTTTTCCCAGCTTGTGCATCAATAAGGGATCCGTGTGGATCACCGAAAGTGGCAGAATTTCATATCACACTTTTTAGTGTACTTGTTCTCCATCATTACTTTCCTAAAACTAGTCAGAAGTCTTTACTCGAATGTTTTAGCACTAAAAGCTGCTCCACTGAAGTTTTCTTCAGAGCTGATCTTGAGCTGCTGCACGTTTCACTTACTTGCAGTGAGGGCTGTCATCCTGCACCGTGCTTCTTGTAGAGCAGAGAGCTCGTGGTACACCGTGAATAGCACCCCACAGTAACGTGGCAGCATCTTGCATTCCTAACTGACAAATATGGAAGAAAATGTGTTCTTCAGTGATCAACTTGCCCGTGCCTGCTGTTTAAAGAACAAGATTATATTCTTTCTCTGTTAAAAACCCTGCTGCTTGAAAGGAAGCGTCTTCATTTTCATTCTGTAGCAACAAACTTTTCCTTGCTTGTAACAACCACTTTTAGTTTATGAATGCAAGTCTGTTGTTTTTCTTTTATTGTACAGATCTTTGAAACCATGAAAAACAAAACCATGTTGCGGTGTAATTTTCTGATCACTCCTCTTTAGTTGTCTTGAAGCACATAATCACTAAATAAAAACACAAGGGCAGGTACAGAAAAATATGCTTGGCAGGTCTGTTTTTCCATGAACATCACGTATCTTCACTTTACAGGAGGTTGAAGCATGAAGGCTATAAACACGAACAAGTTCATCTGGTTATTACACTTGGGGAAAGACGTGATAGCGCAGACATTTCAGAGAGGCTTTACTTGGAGCTGTTTAAAATCCTTACGCATTTTGGACCACAGGCTACTTGGAAGGTCATCGATGACTTTCAGTATTTCGCAGTGTGCGCTCGCCAGCTGAGTTGCTGCTCGGGCGTGTTATTCCCTGCCCCTCTTTTTCCCGTGCGTAATTAGCAGTTACACGGTGTAACTTTTGAAAAGGAGATCCATCAGTCACAGTCTGGTTTAGAGTGACACTGCGGAACCAGTATTGTTCGCCTCTGGTTTGTTTCTCAGACCCACTCAGAAGGACTTGGCTTTTCTTTTAGTTTCATTGACAAAGCTGCCAGTGTTGCTGCTCATGATTTTTATTTCCCTGCAAGCTTCCAGTTCTCCTTTCGCGTTCACATTTTGGAAGGGTTCTTGATCAAATGTTACACTATCTGCAGAAAGGCAGAGGGTGGAGTTTCAGACTAGATTGAAACCTGCTCTCTCAGGCCCAGAGCAGCATTCTGCGCCGCTCGGATCGAAGCCGAGTTCGCTGGGCGTGGTGCCGCTCGGGGTGCGTTCGCCGAGCACCTGCTTACCCAGCCTGGCAGAATTGTTGGTACCCAGAAGGGAAGATGGAACCGTCCTTCCTGAGTGCGATTCAGTTTCGAGTATAAAGGTGAACGCTGGGAAAATCTCTATCTGCTGCCCCTGATGACTGTAGAACGGTCTCTTTCTTGTGCCGAACTTTCATTTTGGACAAGATCTCAGCAGAGCAGCTCTGGTGCTGAGATTCCAGTGTTGCTCTCAAGTGGGTTCCCGTTTGCCACTTTTATCTCGTTTTACCACGAGATGACCTTGCGCTCCTCGTGCAAGAGGAATTTCCTTTTATTTTGACCTGCTTTTGCAGGCAGCTCTAATTTGAAAGATTTAAATACTTGTACATGTGAAACATTTGTTATGCAGATACCTTGCCTTGTTTCGAGTTTACTAGCTTCTTTTCTGTTATTTTAGTTCCAGGCTCTCTTCCATGAAGACTGCAAGCTTCAGTGAACATTTTAACTAACTTCAGTGGTGTGTCTACTGTCTTTTGGTTGTTTTTTGCCATTAATCTTGTAGAGCAATTTGCTAGTTTCTGTTCCACGCACACTGGCAGTAGTGCTAAGCGAGTAACAGTTAGATGCTTATGTTATTGGATAACTGACATTTCTTTTTAGTGTAAGTAAACATGTTAGCATTGTTAATCTTTTAATATCTGCAATAAATGTAGAGCTAAACAATTTCTGGTTTAAATGTTTTGCTTGTGAATTTGGCCATTTGTAAGAGATATGCATCATTTTGGCACTAACGAGTGGAATTGAGATTATGCAGTGTTATATTAGTGTAAAGCAGGAATCTATAGTGTATGAGGGAAGGAAGGTCCCTCTGTTTCTGTGCTGCTAAATGTCTCTGTTGCGAACACGCACTACATCATCTCTTAGTTCCTTTTTCACGTGGCTTCTAGTGCATTAAATCACAGTGTTACTTTCCACATGAACGCCAAAACCTTCGTGCCCCAGTCAGAATGCAGGAAGTTTTACCCTCTCTTCACGTATCCCAGGAATTGGTCGTCTCTCTGATTTTCTTGGTGTACTGACTTTAAAACATCACGACTTTCTCTTTACGTATGTGTGTGGTTTACTGTTGCCTTTAAATTCAAATTCCTTTTTTAGACAGGATATGAGGGGGAAAATTGCAATGAACTGAAATTTAACACTTGTGCATCCACCTTCTATCGAGAGGTAAAATGAGAGTGTTCATTTGCGAGCAACACCAGCCAGGTCTCCTGTCCCTTGCTTTTATACTGACAGGAAAAGCTTTACAGAGGCAGATTTCAAGCCCTGGCGACACCTTTTTCCTCCTTGTCCTTAAAAAAAATGTATATTCTATGTAAGGACCTGGTTCTAGAACAAAGGAAGTTTGCTCTCGTCGGAGAGAAATGAGGAGATCCCCATTTTGGGGGAGGTGCCCTAACAGAACAAGCGAACTACAGTCAGTAATACACTGTTCGGTGTAATTGTGTTGGACTAATAGAGATCTTTTCTTTTTTTCTTTTTTTTTTTTTTTTTTCCTTCAAAGCTTTTCTTTGGTGTGGTACCAGTGACGTTTTTCCTATTTATTTTTGAGGGGTTTTTTTGGAAGACACTACAGCATCCTTAGTGTGAAGACTTAATCTGTAACGAGATGTTATTTCTCAAAATCAATGTACAGTATTTTTTTCTATCGATACTCCTTCTGCTTTAAAGTTAATCCTGATGTATTGTGCCCAAAGAAAGTCTGGACTGAGAAATTCAAATATTGTTATTTTGGATTGTTTTCTATCCTACAAGCAGGTATATTTTCTAATTAAAAATTAATTCCTGAACGTCCTCTATCATCTTTAATTCTGCATATCTCATGACTGAGTGGCCAATCACAACCAGACTGTAGATTTGAGCAATAATAAACACCGTATACAAGAATATGCTCAAAGAACAATAGGGTACTTCTGAAATAAATAGTTTTTTTTGTGAACCTTGTTAAGTAGGTAACTTGCTGAATTGCAGCAAGTGTGGAAAATGTTTGCATTATCTGTGGGCAATAAAGTTACTGCTGTTTAAGAAAGCGCTGGCACACAGTGTGTTCTCTTCAGCTTTTTGTGCCTAATTCATGTCATTAGAAGGTTGTGCTAATTTCCTCAAAAATTATTTCCTAGGCGAATGGGAAGTCATATTTCGTTATGCTGGCACTAGGTAATAAAGCAATAGCAAAGCAGCAAATACAAAGTAGTAAAATTTCAGCCTGGAGCGAAGGAGGCCGAGGGAGAGACCTGGCTCTGACAGCTCCTGACAGGAGGGTGGAGCCAGGGGGGGTCGGGCTCTGCTCCCAAGGAACAAGGGACAGCACAAGAGGAACCAGCCTCAAGCTGCCCCAGGGG
>JAAGNO010006489.1:0-28598 GCA_033439905.1 Ceryle rudis | reverse complement strand
GCCTTGACAACCCTTTCAGGGAAGGCATTTTTCCTTCATGTTCAACCTAAACCTCCCACTGTGCCACTCAAGGCCATTTCCTCTTGTCCTGTTGCTTGTCCCTTGGGCGAAGAAACCACCCCCACTTGGACCCACCCCCCCCCCCCTCCACGACCCCGCCCCAAGCAGGTCGTGCCGGTTCCCCCCCCCCCCCCCGTCCGGGAGCACAGACCACCCCTCAAAAAGTCTGTTCGGCAAACTGTCATCTGTGATATCAGAGGACCCTCAGCGAAGGACCATTACCAAGAAAGCCCCTTTTGACTTTGTAGCAGCCCCAGAGGGGCTCAGATGCTTTCCCTGAGATGTGACTCCAGACACTAAAATCTCTCAAAGAACAGCGTGTGATGTTGTCAGACAGCAAGGGAGCTGTATCTTCACTTACCCCGCCACAAACACTGCCAAGGGCTTACTGTCCAGTTTGCTGTAGGAGCGCTGGCAAGGAAGGAGTACTGCAATTTGCTACATCTGTGTTTCCAACATACGCGGTGCAAACCCCCTCCCCTGAGGAACGGGGCTGACAAACTATTTTTAAAGGGGTGTAAAAATAACTAAATAAAGTAAATCTGTTGTTAGGCTGGTTAATACACAAAACAAGGGTCCGCGCTTGTGTAGGGTACTCAAGAAAAGCTTGGAACCACTGAGCTAGAACACCAAACCCAGCGTGTGATCACTATCAAGTCTTCTGATAGTTTTGTATGAGTATGACTGACAGAACTGGGTTCTCTTTTTTCAGCTTTCTGTAAAGATACGGGAGACAATAGGAAGCTAAAACATGCAAAAACTTAAAAGGAACTGACTTTCTTGCTGCTTTCTGAACATTATCCTTCCTGTCGGTGGCAGCTACTGTGTGTTCAGCAAACTTGAATATCTCCTTGTTAGTGACCACCGATAAACATTTATTTTGTGGCATGTTTTTGACCGCCTTTAGCCTAAGAAGTAATCCTACTGAGAGAAAAATGGTTTATTTGCTCAATAAGCCTTTTATAAACAAAATATTTTTAGAAATAGTATTTTTAGTAATACATTTTCTGTAAGCAGACTGAGGATTTTCTAAGCTACCTCAGTGTGCAAAAAGTAAGTATGATGAACAGAACACCTAACATTAGGCTCAGGTATTTTGTATGTTGATTTTACCAAATACTAGTGGTATCAGAAAATTGTTCTTCTGGTCTGAAAACAGTGCTCACATCTTATTGAGCAGGTATTTATTTCCAGTTGGCGCTTTCTGTAGGCTTACTTATTAACAGAGAACCAGCTGCTACTTGGGGCCTGGCTTACAAAAAATTTATTAAGAAACTATAAATCCACTGTAGTTTTCACCAAAATGTTTTCAAACAGACCTCTAACAATTCCCATGCAAGTAACTTGATAACATCTCCAAGCTAGAAATTGTAAAATATAGTGAGGAAAAAAAAAACAATTAAAGGCAAAAATATAAAAATATATTTAGGGGAAAAAATATTTCTCTCAGGTGGAAAGACCTGAGTACACTTTCTAGTTAACAGATCTCATTTACAGCTTTTGTTCTCAGTTGCAATTCTACCATATCATTAGTGTGCAGTGTGGCAGCAACAGACATTGCAAAATGTGCAGTGAAAGTGTAAAATACAGAATTGTTCATTATGAAGAGTGATGTGCATTTGCTATTGCAACCTGCTATTTCATAGCTCCTGAAGCCAGCTGGAAGCATTATGATGATCTGGTCTGATCTGTGGTGTTCACCTGGTTACCCTGGAAGCAACCTCCCAAATCCCATTAGAGCTACTGCATGGCTTTAAAAAGGACACACACCTCTCCATTAAAAATTGTAGTTCATGGCATGTTACGTCTTGTCAGTGGTTTACCAGTTCCACTTACACAATCCCAATGATCCCTTCTCCAGGGCAGGGGTGTTACTCTGAAAAACTGCACACAGCTCTCTTCTGTAATACAGAACTTTTCTTGACAAGACCACTTACATTTAATTCCGTAAATTGCTCCCGTTGACATATTTGTTGCTATCTCTTGAACTGCCTCCTGAATCACCAGGGTTGTTCTAGTACTGAACACCCAGAAATGAATTCACTGTAGGCAGCCTGCTCCTGTGCACCCTGACTGGGCAGCCCCAAAGCATGAATTTGACTATTTGAAACTTGCATCGAGTTGCCTGCCCTGTTTCAGTGTGTCTCACAGATATCCTGCTCTCCAACTTCTTTTCTGCCCCTAAATAGTTACAACGCAATTGATTTCTGCTCTGTGGACACAGGGTCTTTTTTCCTTTTTCACCTGCATTTTAATGTCTGAGATACCTCCCGCTGTTTCTCTGTCTTCGTTGGTGTTGCAGCAGTTCCCGTTGTTACCATCTGCAAATTTCATTAACATGCTGTTTATACTCCCTATTCCAGGTCATTAATAATAAAGATATTAAGTCTGTCTCTACTTACCTTCCCCTGCATATCTCCCTAGGCACCTGTTCCCAGCTGTTTGACACTGCATCTTGTAATTCTTCTGCTCACATGACAGTTCAGTTCAAGATGACTGATTTTTTTTTCATATCAGCATTTGCGAGAGAGAATCAAATACACTACTTAAGAGATCCTTGTATAATACCCACCCAACTGCATCTCATGTATCAAAGTTTGTTTCTACTTAAGCGTGGAAGAATTAGGTTGGGCTGACTCAAAGTTCAGATAATCCTTGTGTGGCTTCTTTTCTTGTCTTTGTTCTGTGCTTACTATTTATTTTCTATCACTTGGTCTCTAATTTGGTTATACAAAAATCAAGACTTACATCATTTTTGGCTTGCTACAACCGAGGAGTTGCACATGGATTGCACCACAGATCCATCTGGTCCACGATCCTGCTGCTGGCAGCAACCAACAGGTGGTATTTGAGGCAAAAGTTCGGAGAAAAATATTAGTTCATTTGCCTGATACTGAAATTCCATCTTGATGGCCACAGGAGATCAGTATATAACTCGGGGCACAAAGTCTAATCGCATGAACTGCTCTTTACTCTGCAGAGCTATAAAGAGACAGCAGAGTTCCCTGAAGTCAGTTGAGTGGAGTGAAATGTTGAGCATACTGCATTTCCTCAGCACTTCAGGAAGTCAAAAGTTTTTTAAAAAAACTGAGCCAGCAGCAGCAGTTCTGCTGTGAAATCATTATGCCGTGAAATCATCGGGCCGACTGTGTGCCAGTTTGTGACATCTGTCCAGGAGTTGCTTGTCCTTTTTGGCAGTATTACATGAACAGTCAGTGAAATCCAGAAAGCCCGCTCATACAAGGAGGTATTGGCAAGGGCTGTGGTCCTTGGCTTTCGCTGTGGTTCACAGTTGCTTCACAAGAGTTAGTGATCTGGGTTGCCTTACCACCTACGGATCCCAGCCAACAGCACGGGATGGGTGCTGATTGTTAAAATTTAGGGAAGCCATATTCATGGTGAATCTTTACCAATGCAAGCTCAGCTCCAGAGATGCATGCACAAGTTGCTCATGGACAAGAGCTATTAATAAAAAGGATTAACTTTAAATGTGTGTCTAAACGTTTGCAGGGTCTGATCATAAAGCTCGGAGTAATGCTTGAAAAAATCTGATCCCACTGAAGTAAACAGTGTGCTTACAGGTAGTGCTGAGTTGTGATTCCATTTGTGGCGCTGCAGAGCACAGCTGCCATTCAGCAATCAACCCTCTATGTCAAGCTATTTTCTGTTGTCTTAAGGTGATACTAACATTCATGTTTAGTTTGTAGGAATCCATCCAGAGTCTTCTGCAAACAGACTTCTGCACAAATCCGGCAAACATTTTGCATGTGTATTCAAGAAGTCATTCCTATTTCTCAATTTCCAAATCTCTGGCCTCCATGTCTGTCTCATGGCCTTATTCCTGTGTTTACTAAGGGTTAATTTACAGAGATTTAACTTTTATTGCCACTGTTGATCTGATCATGAAATCTCATGTTAGCTACTCCCTCTCTCAAACATTGCCCAGCTTGTGTTTCTTCTGCTTTTCAAAAACTGGTTTCAGTTTATAAGCAGCCTTGGTTTAGTGCTCATCTACATAAAATCTTAATAAAAGTAATATAGGCAGGTCTTTTTTTCACTGGTAAAAGCCAAGCTTGTCTGCTGTGCTTTTGAAAAAAAAAAAAAGTCATACAAGAGGGCTTTCCTTTAAACATTACTCGAGTGATTTTCAAGAACCTTATCCAAGACACTTTCCAGGATTTAACATTATCCTGTGGCACAGTGTGCATATCCCAGAGATGCAGCCAAAAGAAAGAGTATAACGGAACGCAGAACTGACGTCCTTTTTATATTAAAGAGTACAAGTTTCTACAGCTCTTGGAAAAATCACTGTAATCACCAGGCTATTTTATGCAAACACTGTACTTACTACCTGTATATAAAACACACTAAGCATAAGGTGAACAAAAGAACACCTGCTATAGAGAAATAAATGTCTTGCCAGGAGGGGGAAAAAAAAAGTCATTAGCTCTTAATCCAGTAAGTATTTCAGAGTGTGAAGTAAAGGGATGATGACCTGCTTATTAGTCTTGTGTGATGTGATAACATCCAGCTGTTAGCCTCATGCTAACAGTGATTTTCTGAAGAGTCAGCTGTTTCTGCCTGCCCCAGAACAGCATCTGACCCACTGGATTTAGAAGCTAGGAAATGATTAAGTGATAATATTATTAAAAACACTGCATATGAAAGTAGCAGTGCAGGACAAGACAGATTAAGTCTTTGCAAGAGTTTTACTTCTGACAGAAACTTTTCTCCTGAGTTTCCAGACTTAGTACGTGAATGGCAGGATGTTTGTTTTTCACTGGGAGCTCTCAAAGCACTCGTAGAGTCCTGAGGAAAAGCAGCCTAGAACTAGTCACACTTCATTAGCAGTTCCAGTTCAGTACAACCCTGCTTCTTGTTCCAGCAGATCAAATAGCTCACCAGCATAGCTCACTGCTCCTATCATTTGCAAACTGGAAGCGCTGTCTGGGCAGAGTTAACCGTATCTATTAGGAATCTCAGTTCACAGAACAAGGACAAACCTCATCAGTATGGCTGGGCTATCTAGCCTGCAGCAGTGGCCACAGCAAATCACTCAAGGATGCAGGGGACACTTGAGTGCCAGCAGAAAGTTGCATTTCTCTGGTCCTCCACTGCTTTTCTCAGCTGCTTTTTGTTGTTGTGTTGACCCTAGTTGGGTGCATCTTTCACCGTGTATAGGGAGGAGTCAGTGGGAACTCGGAGCACTTGTTTTATCCTGCTAATTAACCTGATCAAACATTATTTGCCCTGTTCTAGGAGAAAACATGAAAAAGTGACTTGTAGTGCTTGGAGTAACAGAGGTGCATCAAACTACAGCAGCTGTGGCTGTGGTCGTTATGTGCACACAGTGATTATGTTTAATACATGCAAACAGAGGAAGCAAGTCACACAACTGCATTTCTACACATAGGTTACTGGGGTGTGTTCATGCTTTGGACTCAAATCAGTCTGGGTTGCCTGGAAAGATAAAAATTAGGCTTTAGTAATACAGCCATTCTTACAGGTTTGAGATGAAGATGCTGAACCTTGGATATGGCTCCAAAGTTTAGTGACATTTGAGTTCAACAGTCCTTTGAGTAGAGTGTTTAATTTCAGGAGTCATTACAGAATCACAGAATGTCTTTGGTTGGAAGACGCCTTCCAGATCATCTAGTCCAACCTTTGACCCAACACTGCAAGCTCACCAGTAAACCATGTCCAAGAACTAGGTCCACACACGATTTAAATGCCTTCAGGGATGGCAACTCCACCACTGCCCTTGGCAGATCATTCCAATGTTTGGTAACCCTTTCAGTGAAGAAATGTTTCCTAACATCCAGCCTAAATCTCCCCTGGCGCAACCTGCATCCATTCCCTCTGGTCATGTCACATGTCACCAGGGAGAAGAGGATGTCCTCCACCTCTCTCCAACCTTCTTTCAGGTAGAGAGCGATAAGGTTTCCAACTCAGCTTCCTCTTCTCCAGACTAAACAACCCCAGCTCCCTCAGCTGCTTCTCACAGGACTTGTGCTCTAAGCCCTTCACAAGCCTCATTGCCCTTTTCTGGACATGCTCCAGCACTTCAATGTCCATCTTATATTGAGTGGCCCAGAACTGAACACAATATTCAAGGTGTGGCCTCACCAGTGCTGAGTATAGGGGAACGATCACCTCCCTATTCCTTCTGGCCACAGTGTTTCTAATACAGCCAGGATGCCATTGGCCTTCTTGGCCACCTGTGTGCACTGCTGAGTCATATTTAGGTGACCCTCAGGTCATTTTCCAACCACACATCCCCAAGTCTGTAGCTTGCCATGGGGTTGTTATGAGCCAAGTGCAGGACACAGCACTTAGCCTTGTTGAACCAACCCCCTGCACTTAACCTTGGCCCACTGATCTAACCTGTCTAGGTGCCGCTGTAAAGCTTCTCTACCCTCTAGCAGATCAACACACCCACCTAGCTTGGTGTCATCTGCAAACTTACTAAGGGTACATTCAATCCCCTCATCCAGATCATTAATAAAGATCCTAAACAGAACAGGCCCCAGTACTGACCCCTGGGGAGCATTAGTTGTGACTGGATGCCAGCCATCCAGCCAGTTTTTTATCCAGTGCAGAGTGTAATTAAGTTTCTGAAGGAGAATGCTATGGGAGGCAGTGTCAAAGGCTTTACTAAAGTCCAGGTAGACAATGTCCACAGCTGTTCCCTCATCCAGTAGGCTGGTCACCTTGTTGTAGAAGGAGATCGGGTTAGTCAGGCAGGACCTGTCCCTCATAAACCCATGCTGACTGGGCCTGATCACCTGGTTGTCTTGAATGTGCCGTGTGATGGCACTCGAGATGACCTGCCTCACAACCTTCCCTGGCACTGAGGTCACTCTGAGGGGTCTGTAGTTCCTAGGATCATCTTTTTGGCCCTTTTTGTAGATGTGCGTCACATTTGCTAGCTTCCAGTCAACTGGGACCTCCCCATTTAGCCAGGACTGTTAATAAATAATGGAGAGTGGCTTGGTGAGCACTTCCGCCAGCTGCTTTAGTGCCCTTGGGTGGATCCCATCTGGTCCCATAGACTTGTGCACGTTTATGTGGCACAATATTGGTCACTGATCATTTCCTCACGGATTATGGGGGCTGCATTCTGCTTCCCATCCCCATCTTCCAATTCAGGGAGCTGGACCCTCAGGTAGCAACTGGCATTGCTGACAAAAAGTGAGGCAAAGTGGGCACTCAGCAGCTCAGCCTTTTCCTTGTCCTTGGTCACAGGGTTCCCTTCTGCATCCAGTAGAGGGTAGAGATTCTCCTTAGCTCTTCTTTCACTGTTAATGTATTTATAGAAACACTTTTTATTATCTTTGATGATGCTGGCTAGATTAAGTTCTAGCCAAGCTTTGGCCTTTCTAATTTTCTCCCTACATAACCTTGCAACAACCTCATCCTCTTCCTGAGTTGCCTGCCCCTTCTTCCATAGCTGGTAGACTTTGTTTTTCTTCCTGAGTTCTGACCAAAGCTCTCTGTTTGGCCAGGCCAGTCTTCTACTGCCCCAGCTCGTTTTACAGTACACAGGGACAGCTAGTTCTTGTGCCTTGAGGATTTCCCTCTTGAGGAGTGTCCAGCCTTCCTGGACTCCTTTGTCCTCGAGGGCTACCTCCCAAGGGATGCCATCAACCAAACTTCTAAACAAGTCAAAGTCAAATTACTTAGAGCCTTCAGCCTTAAAGTTCTGGTCTGGAGGCAAAACCACATCTGTATTTTGGATCTATCTTTGGGTTTGAATCCTCTCTGATTCCTTCCAATCTTCACATGATAAAGTAGAGGTATTTACCTCAAACTTAGCAATATATGAGAATTTTCTATGGAAAGTAGAAAACCACACCACACAGTCCTTCCAAAAAGCACCGTCATTTATACCTGACTTTTGCCATGTGGGAATTTGGAGGGGGATGTTTATTATAGACCACGATTCCAGTGACAGTGTTCACTTGTTACTAGTGAAAAATCTTATGTTTGCATCCAGAAGCACATTCATGCTTTCCAGTAACATCATAAACCAGGTGCTAGAGATAATACAGTAGAGGAAATACCAATGACTTGACATATGGTGTGTTTAACAGTCCACCACTGAAAGTATTCACACACGAGTTTGAAATGGGAATGTATCATGGAAGAAAAGCCTGTATTCCACTTTCTTCCCTTCTGCTGGCTACCAGAGATTTCATTTCACATTGGTGTGAGATCCTGTAACATGAAGGTATTTCCTAGGGTAAGTAAGCAAGTGTATATATATGGGACAGAGGATCTTTGCAGAAAATATCTGTGACATCACAGATGCCTGGCTTTGAGAGAACTGGTCAGATTTTTGTTTCTGCGAGGAAATCAAATTCCTTTGAAAGATAAAGAATCCAGATTCTATGGTCATGGCGGGGGGGGGGGAGAAAAAAAAGTCATCTCTTTGCTGATAGGATAATCAAGTTTGGGTTTTTCTAAAGCTGTGGTTCCAAATTTTGTTAAACCTGGTAAACTGGTGATACTTCTGAAAAGGGCAGCTCCTTTCTGTCCCCATCTACAGCTGCCTGTTTACATTGGCTTGTTTATGTAGGGCTCTGTGTATATCTGTCAAGACAGCTGAAAGACCAAAATCCAGCTTGTACTGAAGTTACTCTTCAGTTGGATGAACTCCTTGATCCATCCTGTTACCAGAAGAACAGAGGCATAAACCCAGGGAGGTGGGGGAGAGCCAGGCTGCCTGTTTTGGCAAGCATAGATGGTGTTGAGTAGAAGTGACTGTGCAGTCACAGCTCGAGGTGGGCTTAATGCTGCCTCTTCCCCAGCTGAAACTTGTCATGGTAGAAACCACCTGAAAACACGAAGGCTAACACTCTGATACCCAAGGAAGTGGTACAAACCCTGGGAAACACAACTCAGGGATCACTTTAAATCTATTACAGTTTTCAGAATTGGTTATTTTAAAATGGTTGTGGGAAAGGAAAGGGGAACATTGTATACTCGGTAGTTTGTATCACCCCATAAGTAATTATACTGATGCTGGGTATTTAATTTATTCATTTTTCCTATTTAGTTGCCCCACTTCATCTACTGCGTGGCAGTCCTATCCTGACCTTCCAAGTAGAGGATGGCTTAAAACCCCATGCAGGAATTTTTATTGTTTTTGCAGCACTTCACATTACAAGTAAACATTACAGGCATTCTCGCTGGTGTTAAATCTTTGATTGTTGCTGGGTTTTAGCCACAACTGCTGTAATTTCCCATCCAAATGAGGAAATGATTTATTTAGTTTGTAAGAAAAAAAATGCTCCACCTCACTGTTAGGAAAACTTACCATGTAAAGAGGTGGTGAAATACTGTGTAGAGCCTGTGGGTAGGCTGGGGATCTCCTCTGGAGGTTTTGAAGAGCAGGCTGGACAAACATGGGCAAATACATGTGAACTTGCCTCATGGAGATATTTGGCCTAGATGACCTCACAATGTGTCTTCATGCTCTCTGGGAGCCAGTAACAGCCTGTCAGAGGCTTCTGGTGTGTACAGTGTGTAGCTCTAATCATCTCCTGTGTGAAATTAGGAGCAGGGGGAAAGGGCAGAAAAGGGTTTTCTGTTACCTGACAGGTGGGTAGGTGCTTCGGATAACACGCACACACACACACACAGAGGTCGTCCTCTCAAAGTGGGTACAGGCTCCAAAGGAGGAGCACAGAGAGGTGGCTGCTGGTGCTTCTGGGCTGAACTGCTTCTTGAGGCAAAGAGAGCAGTCATCCTTCTCCAGCTGGGCAGTGCAACCAGCGCTGAGGCAGGGCTAGTAACAGTGTGAGAGCAGAAGGTGATCTGGAGGGACCTTAAAGGTACAAAGAGTATAGCTGCTGTGGGAGTTAAACAATTATTAAGAAATCATCTTTTTCTGGAGGTGCACACGTATTTTCTAAAACAAGGACACACAGTTGTACTAATGTACAAGTTACAAGCATGCCCAGCAGTTACTTCCAGTATAAGCAGGAAAAGCAAGTAAAGAACAAAGCAACAAATACATCACAATAAGCAGCTATGCACTCCAGTGTGTGAACTCTGCTGTGTACTTATTTATTTTAAAAACTGAGCAGACCTTATCAGCTTTTACTCTTTGCTAAAAACAATGGCTAAAAGCAATTTGCTAAAACAAATTTACTCTCTTTGCTAAAAACAGTCCTGTCAGCGAGGATCTGTATGACATGAGGCCGCAGTATCATATCTTTGTTTCTCCATCCAACAGCATCCAGAGAGGAATGTTGGAACTTGGATTGTGTTGGTCCAAGCTGTGCTGAGATTACAAGCTTTCCAGCTCCTGCTAATCAGGAATTTCCAGAGACATTAATAAGCAAAAAGAAAGGGTCAAACAACAAAACAAACTGTAAGACAACAAAAGATAGAGTCCATATTCTTGAAGCTTTGGGGCAATGCTTTACTTCAAACTTTCGTCACTCAGTGTGGGCATGCAAGTGTTACTCTTCTCTGGTTAGAGGAAGAGACAGTGGGGGTGAATTAGAGAAAGAAATTGAGAGTTCTGCTTACAAGAGGAAGACACCTTTCTAACCCCAAGTATACTAGGGAGCAAAAGCTATTGCAGAATTAAGTGTACAATTGAATTTTATTTAAATTATAAAATTTTAAAACATTGTATCATAGCTTCAACAATAATCATGTTAACAACGTAATAGGGATTTGTACCAATTTTTTAAGAACTTCAGGCAGATCAGAAGGTTGGAAATGCACCAGTATTCTTTTTAGTGCTCTACTTACACATTCAGTCCAAAATGCAAAACTGATTCTGCTTAAACCCCTGAATCTGACATTTTAAAAAGCCAGTCACTTCATACTTCAGTGTACACTGCAGGATCTGATAAGTTCTCTAAGTTCATGATTTTTCTTTACAGTAAGAAGCCAGACAGCTATTTTTCCTGACAAAGAAAACAAAAACATTATGTAAATGTTTATGGTCAAATCACATTATAATAATGTTTTGAGGTGAATATATCTATATTTAGACATACTAACAAATCTTTATTATTTGCTTCCCTATAGAATTTCATATGATCCCACAAGATATCCAAAATACATTCCTGAAGCATACTGCCTGTGCAAAGGCTGCCTCATGGGGATCTTTGGAGAGGAGAATTTTCACTTCCGCAGCACCCCTGTGTACATGCCAACGGTCATCCTCCGTCGCACGTCCTCGTGTGCTGGGGGTCGTTACGTCTACACAGAAGATTATGTCACCATCCCAGTGGGCTGCACTTGTGTACCTGAGCAAGAAAAAGAGGTAGAAAGTGTAAATTCCAGCATAGATAAACAAGAAATGAAGTTGCTGGTAAGCCAGAACAAGCCGTCATCAGAATGAAGAAAATAAAAATGCTCACATTAACAGTGTTGGCCTCACATCATCATTTCACCACCTCAGGAAACTTCACCGCAGCAGCAAACACATTGACTTACCCTCTTTTTCTACTTATAGTCACTTCAGTTATAAGATGGAAAGTTTTGTCCAGTCACTCAGATCATTAGCGAGGACAATTCACACTAAGAACTTTAGCTCATATAATTATTTGGTGCAAATTCCAAAGTAGCTCTTTTTTTCTTTTTTTCTTTTTTTTTTCCTAGAGCAGAACATTTTATCCTTGCTTATTCACAGTAAATTTTAGAAGATGATGCAACTGTAAGACAGGGTAGCTATTACTATAGCAGACTACTGGCTGTAGATATTTTTAAGAAATCTTTTATTACCCTACCTTTAAATACTCTTATATAATAAAAATCACATAGCTGCCATACCTGTGCCAAATCAGCAGTTAAAAGGATAATTTCTCATGCTGGAAGTGCCTTCCTTTATATTGCATATCTCAACTCCAAGCAGTGATCTTGGCCGTTACCTCTCTGGATGTTTATATGCTGCAGTAAGGAAACCTTTGCTGAGTTTGTCATTCAGGAAACAATATTCTATGTTTGCTATTTTTAAGCTTGCCACATTGCTAAGGGTACAAAAGTGTTGAGAGCGAGCATGCCAGAATATTGTAAAGCTGCAGTGGACATTTCTGATGTGAACTGTCTAATTACACAGAAAATAGCAATTAGGAAAACATGGTTTGAGTATCAGATTTCATTCATCATTAACTGCTTAACTGTTTCTTGTGACAAAACTGTATTCTGTCCAGTTGAAGGCCAAAACCTTTTTCATTTTAGGAGATGAGATTCCCCATTTAAAAAAAAAAAAAAGTATGAAGGATAAGCTGAGCTCTCACCTGAGATGATCTCAGGTACACTGCAGATGAGTAAACAGGCTAGGTCCTAGTTTCTAGGTGCTACAGAGTGTCATTGAGGTGAGTCCCAGCCAGTCCAAACTCGTTAAATCCAACTGATTTATCCATCTAGCATTACTAACTTTTCCCTATGTTACACATAAGTGTCACCTGCAAAAGATGCTGGTCTGCAGATGAGCAGGCTTCCACCTTTGCAGCTTACGGGACTCAGTCCAGTGAGTGAGAACCAGGAATAACCAGGCATAACTTGCATGAATATAACTCCTCAGAGCACCACAAGCGCTGAAGCTGATAAATCTCTGAATGCACAGCAGAGAGTATCTTTTACAGTTGAAGGATCTTGACTGAAATATCGTTACAAAAAAGAAGAAACACTGTATGCAGCAGTGTATTTGCTACATCAAGAATCTCAGAATTTGGCTTAATTCATAGCAGAGAAGGTCCCTATGACACACAAACACATACTTCTTTGGAGTGTCATTGGATGAAGAATGGAAAGACAACAAGCTAACCCGAATTAACAGATCAAATTGAGAACAAAAAAATCATATGATAACTCGTAGCCTCCGTGCCCAATTATTGACCGTGCTTTTTATGACTCAGTCTAGTATAACAGTATTTTTATAGTGCAATCTGTGTAGCTTCTTACAAGGCCTAAACCAACTTTTAAGAACTCCAGAAAACAATAAAAGATTCCCATCACAATGTCAGATTGAAGTTTATAACTGCACTTCTTGTGCGAGTGCCTTTCCACGATTCTACTTGTCTTTAGATTCGTGTTTCCTCAAATTGTGATGCTTCTGTCTCAAGGGGATTCCAAAGGAGGGTTCAAAGGAGGTCATAATGTGTTTATACTACTCAGAGAACAGCTAATTGCATAGCTGTTGCCAGCAATTAAAGATAGTTACCTCTTCCCTTGAGAATGAAAATACTTGCAGCAATTATACCCGCTTTTCCTTCCTCCTGATGTGGAAAAACTCGCCCTCAGAGAAGAGGGAAATTGTACTCAAAGACAGAGGGGCTCAAAAGGGAAGCAGACGCACAAAACTGGAGAAACACTGCTTCAGATGAAGCTTCAGCAGTCTAACTTCTTATGATTTCACTACTAAATTGTGGGGTTTTTTTCCTCCACACACACACTTCAGACAGGGTGAAGCTGGACCTTCATCTCCACAGCACAGAAAGCAAAGTCTTCACAGTAAAAGGCAGTAAAAACCACAACAACAAAAAAGCCAAACCACACAGCTCTTAACATTTAGGAAACACCCATAAGGGCTACCAGCTAAAGCTCTGGCTAAACACTGCTCTCCAGCAAAAAACATCTCTCTGCCAGAGGCTTTTGTTACACAAATTTGCCTGCAACAAATTAGTTCCTAGAGAACATGGATTTATTTGCATGTGGAGAAAAAAAAAAAAAATCTCACGTTTTGTTGCAGCTCTTGTCCTGCAGGCATAAATCGTGGAGTCATTTTGAGGGTTTTTTGAGTAACTAGAGGCACGTTCTGGGAATTCCTATAAGTCACAGGCTAAGATCAGGTAAATGGAACACAATCAGTTTCACCAGTCCAGAAAAACAGATGCTTTAGTTTCCATATAGCTTCAAGAATTGGATAGTTGGAAGGAAATTACTAGAGGACTGCAAAACCTCAATGGATCAATAGATTATGTATGTTGGTGACCCTCTCGTCATACTGCAACAAGTGCAGAAAGCTTCTTACAGTTACAAGAAACCTCATGTTACCTTACTCAGAAGCCCATTTTCCCTTTTTTAATCTTCACCCTCTTCTGTGACAGACTTCTTAGCTGAGGCAATGTGCTTCCCAATCCAGCTTTCCAGTTAGGTGTCTTGTAAAAGCTATGTTTATGATTTAGAGTGAGCAACTGTTTGATAATAATTTGTTAGTGAATGACTGTTTGTTAATACTTAACATCACGAACTGTTAGCTACACAAACATTTGTTAACCTTTAAAGCATCCTTCCATATATAAACCCTTTCCACAATACTCATGTGGAAAAGGTTGAGCATTAAATGTAGTTTGCATTTGTTTGGAATTTTTTTTTTTAAGAGGTCATCACATTGTGGATTTATATCAGTTTCTCTTCAACTCTGGTGTGACATTTTCCAGCTTCTAGACCTCTGGTTACAGCTGCTGCAGCCTTGCCTTTAATTTGCATGGGGAGGGAGGGAGGGTTCACTGGAGTTGCTTGAAGGCTTCACAAACTGTTGACACAAGGCAGACATGAAATGCCTCATTGAACCAACTCCAGGCCCAATAAATGCAAGCAATTCAAAGCTGAAACTATCTGGCAGCTGCAGCTGATTTGAGAAATTTTTTGTTGTGCCAGGAAAATCTTCGATGAGGTTGTCCCTGGAATACATTAGGAGCCACAAAACACAGAACAATGTCCTTGGTAAAGAGATTATTTTCTTCTCTGTGGTATCACTTAAAATAGGTTGGAAAATTTGTATCATTCAGAAAGGTTGAGAAAAGCCTGAGATGCTTAGTTTTGGTTTACTAACCAGTCATTACATGAAGGTGTTTTAATAGGCAGAGGTCTGCAGTTGCAAGTAAACACAAAATGGCATGGGGGAATAGGAACATGGAAGCAGCAAGGGCAAAAGGGAAAAAAACTCTGGTGTGGTCAGAAAGTATAAATGACTGTTAATCTCGCTGGGATTAGCGAGCAGCCGTAACTAAGTGGACTAGGGCACCTGAGGGAGGGCTAGTTAGTCCTACACGTTTTGCTGAGCAGTGGCATGAGCTAAACCAAGGGGCTTCTGCAACACAAACCTAGCTGCTGTTTCGCACCTCACTCCACAACACTGAGGCTGTGGCGTGCAGGTGACTGAGGGGGAGTGACAAAACCAACCATCAGAGATATTTCCCTGTCTTGCTGTGCTACAAAGGGGCATGGGTGGAGGGGCAAAGGCCCTCTGTGGTACAGAGCTGGGCTAACTGTGCAACATCGAGCTGCAAGCAACACTAGCTTTATGGGAAGTGCAGATTAGGTCTTAATGGAAGCAGTACCTTGGACTTCATGAAACAGCACTTCTAGAAACATTTGTCACCTGGGGTGAGGTTCAGGCAGCTGCAGTGTGTTCTCTTCCACCTACAGCCATCAGCCTGTGCATAAGACCCCAGGTTTCCTCTGCCAGGTGTCACATTCGCACCGACAGCAGGGCATTGAGGCGTCCTGCTGCTGCACAGTACCTGTTACTGTAGCCACAAGGCCACAGCACATAGGAATCTGCAGTTGTAAATGCCACTGGAAAAGCAGCATGGTGATACCACTTGATCACAGCCTGTTCGACAGAAAGTGCATCCACAAGACATCCACAATAAAACGAAATTGCTACTTGACACCAAGGGTTTTTTTCATAATCCTATTACAGGAAAAGAAGAGGTATTTTGCTGTCACATAGCATTTTTCAGTTGCTGCAATAGCACAAAGTACAAACTCACTACGAATTCTTGTGACCTGTAGCCTTCTCAGAAACACAGCTACTTCCTTGGAAACAAGGATGGCAAAAATAGTTTACCTCCCGTCATCGATGAAAGCTGTGAATGCTGCTAGTCAAGCTCTGCTTGGGCAGCTGCCTGCACTCAACAAGCTTTTAAGGGGGAAACTGGTGGACAACGGGCTGCTCTGTTGAGTGCATCTACACAGACTTACCCTCATTTTCATAACCATGCATCTTCACAGTGCCTCTTTTCAAAGCCATCTGACCTACATGTGAGAAGTAGCAGTTATTTTCTTGGTGAACTGAATTCCTTGGTACAAGAAGCTGTACTTTTATTTTTGTAAGAAAGGCCTCTGATGAAGTTAGCAAAGTTGTCTTTTTCTTCTGGTATAGAGAGCCCAACAACACACATTTACCAAAAGGAAGCAGCCAACCAGGGAATTAATAGCAAAGCAGAAACATAGGTGCAGCTTGTATTTGAACAGCACGTTCTAATTTAGATGGGTGGTGGGGGAACAAAATCATCCCTTCTGGCAGTCATACCTGTCCCACTTTAAGCCTCTCCATAGTTAAAAAGCAAGTTTTAGGAGTTACTTCATTGTCTCCATCTGCTTGGTGTGCAAGACATGGAGGCAATAAACATAAAACAGTTTACAATTGTGAAGTAGAGATTTGTGCCAGTACTCGCGCACCATTCTGGTTTGCTTTATTTTGAAACCAGCCACATGAAGGTAATGGCGTAGCCTCCTGGAAACAGCTAAACCCAGCTGTACATCACCTGCGGACAGGCATTTCCAGGGCAGGCTCTGGCTTTATTTGGCTCAGCAGTACAGATGGCTTCTGGTTTGAAAGGCAAAGCTGTATCAGCTACGGGCTCATGGAGACTCAGATGAGCTTGGTCTCCATTCTCCCTGTGAGGTCTTCCTCTGCTGCACTTTATTTTAACAATACCTGTTACCAGCCTGATAGAAACCAAGGTGTGTGAAACAGAAAACTGGTATCATGAAGCTCAGGAACACTATAGGGGGAGAGGGGGGAGGAAGCAGCAGATACAAAATACAAGGAGGGAAAAGCTTTAGGAAGTGAACGAATCTCTTGCAGAGTGGGGAGACAGCACAGAAGTGGCTTAGACGGTGGTGTGTCCAGCTCAGGACGCACAATTCTCTGAGCACTGAGAGAGGATTACATTCTATCTGTGATACTCCTGCTCCTCTGTTTACTCCACCAGAAGGGAAAATCTGCATCCAAACAGCAGAAATGCACAGAAGCATGAGTATTATCTCTACTGTATTAAAAGTCTTGTCTCACAAGCTTAATAAGGTTTATTTCCACCACAAAATAAACGTAATACTTAATTTCAGGTGCCTCATTTTGTAGATGCAGCATTTTCGTTAGCCTTTTACACGATCTTAATATATAATTATGGCATCTAAAGACAAGTATGTTTGCATAGTATATTTACAGCTGATAAAACTGTCGAGTACCTTGGAATTTATGAAGCAGCTTTCACTCAAAAGTACATTAGTAGTGAGGCAAAAGGTTAGTCAAAACTGGCTTTAAAAATTCCCAGTTACCAAAAATCTCTACTAACCCAAAGCAAAGTTTTTCTAATGCATCATCTATTTTGACTGAAATGGATTGAAATTGGCCCGAACACTGTGTACGAATATTACCCTTTCTCTATTAGGAACAGTGGGAGTTTTATCAATGCATTCTGTTACACCTCAGTGGCCTTATAAGATTCAACAATTTCTAAGATGCTTCTGTTTTACTGCTCTGCTGCTGCCTGTGGAACAGGAAGCGAAGATAAAACTGAGCAGTTGGAGAAAAAGGACTGTTCTTGTAACTACAAACTTGATATACCTGTAAATCATCTTTAGCTTGGTACTGAAATGTACTAAGAAACAGGAGCTATATTTAATCAGATCCGTTATGATTCAGGATTTAAGGGACTAACGTGTATAGGTCACATGACTCCAGAGGTCTCATTACCAGCAGTAAGAGTAACTCCAAGTGAGAACCCGTGAATGCAGTCTTGACACACTAATGCAAGGACCAGCTGATGTGTTGCATTTTTATTTCAGAATTACTTCATACTCCAGGTGATTCGGCCTAACGTACAAGATTCTTTGTGACAGTAAAGCACTCTCTAATGGGGAAATCTTTTTCAATGAGATGTCAGGTTTATACCACCTCTGGAGATTAGCTTTACCACGAAATAGAAGAGGTTTGGTTTTTTTTTTTAAAGCCCATGACGTTCTGTTGCCCTAACACATAAACATCACAAAATAAATGCACTGTACTTCTGCAGAGAGATATTTAACAACCTACATTAATTTTTCTCTAGTACAGCATTCATACATACAAAAGTTTATACAGTGGTGATGGCAAAATACATCTATCTTTTACCAAAAGAAACTGTGTTATTTTTACAAGGCTTTACAGAAAAGGTGAAATAATAACCGCAAGTTCTTCAAAAGGCATTCCGGCAAGAATAGTGGATAGTAGGTCTACCTTGGCAACCGGTAAGTAGTTAAAAGCAACTGAAGACACCTCTCCAGAGAAGACTATTTTCTAGTTATCCTTAGCCTCCCTGGATAACAAATCTGAAAACACTGACATGTTCAGAATCCTTTTCCTAAGGAAGCATCTCTCGAGATTGAAAGGCGACCACTATTGATGTTCTTTCAACCATCTGCTAAGCTACCAAGTCATCAGTTCTGGCACAATGATTCTGATGTCTGTGAGGCAAGCACCTATGTGTTGTTATAAGCCAACCAGCTAAAATCATTTGTGAGAGGTCACTGAATAGTCCTTGAATGGTAAAAACTACCAGTTGAATGAAACTCTTATCAGAGAAGTTCCTATTATCCAGCAGCTGCATTGTTTGGTCCCCATTTACCCAAGAGGTAAGGTACAAACCACAGTAACTGCAAATGCTTACACATCTAAAAGAGAGAGGCTATCACCCTCTGTTGATTAAAGCTAGCCTGGAAAACAGTACTTGGAGCTGAGTATTCCAAATGCGGAGTCACTGATAAAAACAGAACGGAGCTTGACTCAAAAAGCTGTAGATCTTCTTATGAGAATCAGTCCAGTCCAGAAGCATAGTTCACATAACATCGAAATTCATTGGCTAAATTTCTTGAGTGTTTTGGAATAAACTTGCATATCTTCACACCAAGATGCTTTGCTGCCTGTTCCTCCATGATTGCACCTGCAGCAAAAATAATTAGTATTTGATGAGAAAAACCAGCAACAGAATGCTTGGGCTTTTTTAATAGCTCCTCCCAAACGCATATACAGAGAGGCTGCTTTTTTCAAAGGAAGCAAGGCTTAAAGCAGGACACTGTCAACTCTCTAACAACCAAATCTATTGGGAAATTTAAAATCAAGCTGAAAGAATGGAAGATGCCCCAAGGAAAAGTGTCTGAGAAGTTTCATGAAAATAGGAAGAGGGTAAGATCAGCGCCCTTTACAGAAAACAGAAACCTGAACTCAATCTTCTTGCTCCATGCCAAAGAAATTGCATGGTAGGGAGCCATGGGAAATGCAAACAGATTACATATACTCTTCCACTTAAATAAACCGCAGTGCGGCATTTACAGCTACACACTGAGAAATCACTTCCTTGAGCAGTATTTCTCCAACTTTTATAAACTGAAGGACCACCTATCCATTTTAGGGAAAAAAAATGCTGACAACCATCCTTGTACGTGACCGCCATGTGCAATTAAACAGAGAAGTAGGCTTTCTATGGCCATGTATTATTTAAATTTTGCTTTATTTTGCCTGCTTGGTTGACTTCCCTCAAATTCTATGAATAGAGGGGTTTTGTCCTTTGGTTTTTTTTTTTTGCAACAGTTTCCTGTATGTCTTCAGATGTCTTGTAGTAAGATCACTGCTTATGAAACACCGTGACTAAGGCAGATACTCATCACTTCTTAAACCAGAAAGAGCATCTTCATAAAGAAGGGCCTGCAAGTACAGTTGGTACGTTATCCAGTTTCACTGCTCTTATCACCGATTTTTAATTCCTCCTGCTGTATTTCAGTGCCTAAGATCTCCTCACTTGAATCACAGTGGCAGAATCCCCTCGTACATTCATTCACAGTGCAATTTCTAGGTTTACTGGTAAGGACATGTAATATGAAAAAAAAAAAAACCCAAAATAAAAATTGACTTTGTTTTTCTTCTTAAGATTTAGCTAAAATCACCCCACTTTACTCAGCAAAGGCCATTTCAACCCATTTGTCACTCTTTCTACTTAGCTCACCTTAGATGCTAGGTAATATGTGGCAGCTGAAATCCTGCAGCTCCCGACGTGTTTAAAATATCACAAATTTGTAAAGCTACCGAGTAAGACATTAACAATTAATTGCACCTACTTTTGTCATATCCAGATTTCAATCATTTGAACTATAAAGTGGCCCTTTTACTAGAGAAAAAGTATTGCTGGAATTTTGCAGGATGATCTTATAATTGTTCAAAAATTTAGCAGAGCTTCCAATGCCGTATGAGAGAGTACTGACTTTAACCATTAAAACCCACACATTTTTAGTTTAAAGTAAAGGTTGAACTTCGAAGTATTCCAACAAAAAGCTTAGGATACGTATTTCTCCTTGAATTAATGATAAATTAGCGTTACTGAGTTAGCATTTTTCTCACTTGAATAAGTTTATCTTTTGAGAGTGGAAAAGATGCTTAATGGTGACCTAACATTTTTATTAATTATACCTGTGCAAAGCAGAATCTTTCCTTTTGTTAAGTATTTGATGGTCTCTGAAGTTTTTTGAAGACATTCCTCAGACAAATAGGGTGGATCTGCTATTACAATGTCAAAACTGTGTGGCAGGAGATTTTCAGGTAAGCTCAAAGGACAGTTGTAATCATAGAAGATAAATTCTTCTCCATATACAGAAAACCTTCTGTCATACTCTAGTATGCACACTGAAAAATCTTTACCATCCAGTTCTTTCAGTTTCTGGTACACACTCGGTGCACTAACACATGCTATCCTGAAAAACAGACGATAACTTAGAATATTAATTTAAAAGGCAAACAACAACAACAACCCAACCTGCAGCAGTCGTCAGGGCTCCTCTAGGAAAACATTTTAAACATTAGTCACAAAAATTGTAAGCTATTGTCCCTCCAATCTAACAAATAATTCTTGTAATAACAGAGTTTTAAGTATTAAAGCCATTATCTATTCAACCTCCATGCTGTACAAAGACTTTAAGCTTAACTGCAGGCAAAACCTCGTTTCACAACAGCAAGGAAGCATACTTGACAACTCCTGACAGAAATAGGAAGAAATCCAAGTTTTTCCACATGCTCTACAGAAACATTGTATGAAAACAGAGAAGAGAATTACAAGTTATTAATATGCTCTGGAGCTCTTTGCATTTCTCATAAAATAAAAAGATTCACAGTAAACTTTTACAAGGCAGAGCTTATGACAATCAGCGAAGCGCTAAGTGGTAAGATCAGTATGAGCTGTCACTTAACTAACAGCAAAGCATTTCTGCAATATCTCAACTGAACAGAGATGAAGCACAATAAGCAATGAATTAAACTGCATGCTCTGCCTAAATAGTAGAAACAAAATATTTACAGACAAGAGACATTAAATCTACAATGTAATTATTAAAACCCACCTGCCACCTTTTCCAGCTGCCACAACCGCTTCATTAGCCAGGCATGATGCAGTTTCAGCGCTGTACCAAAACTGGCTCAGTTGCTGACAAAAAAATGGACAATTACAAACAACATCAAATCTTCTGACTGTGCTATGTACACTTATCTGGGGACAGTCATACCAAAATCCATACCAGCTTCTCAGTTCACAAACTCTAAAGCTGGAAAGGTGACTATTTTCCTGACAGTCTTTTTACTTCTGTAATCCAGTGACATGCAGCAGGTAGCTTACACTGTTTTTCCAAAGCATTTGCTGCCGTATCAGGAAAAACTAGCAATGCAAAATCACTGATAAGGTTAATTCAAACACAGTGTGCAGAAGTAAAATACTTATATATTTTAAATTGAGTACGTATTTCACATTGAAAGTATTTTAAATACTCTTAAATTGAGTTAGTTTAGCAGAAGAGGAAAAAGGAACTTGAAAAGTGACAGTTTAGAATTAAATAAAGAATAAAAGTACTAAATCAGACCAGAAAAATGAAAAGAAAAACTGACCCAAAGACAACACAAGTGTCAGGAAAAAAACCATCAGCAGCAAAGCAGCCACACACAAAACCAAAGAAATAAAACACAGAAAGAAGTTATGATGTGAAAGGAAAGATCACTTGACCATGTTACACTGTGTTTGTCTCAAAGTCAGGGAAGAAACTTTACTACCTTCACATGCCAGGCTGGAGTTAAAATTTCCAGAAGGGACAGATGCTTCTGTTGGCAGGTTTATTCCCTCTCCATGCAATTTCAGCTTGTACCCCTCATGCACACGTAGAACAGACAACTATACTCAGATTTAATATTAAAGCAAATATCCCTACAGCGTTGCTGTCCATGAATAGTTTGATTTTTCTAGTCCAGGAACATCTTGAGCATTCCCCTTTTAAATTTTATTTCATTATCAATCTCCAAAAGAAACTCGGTAAAGGCTACTCCTCTAACGGTGCTTCACTCACTGAAGTTTATAGTTTCTTACCCAGTCTTCTTCTATTGAGCCAATGGAATATTGATTAAACCCCTGGGAGGTCTTCATGCCCTCTCTCTGCTGCTGTTCCAAATAGAACTCCTGGAGGGCAGCCAACGTATGGGATGAAAGCTGGGGAATGTCATCATCATCCATTTTCCTACATGTCAACCAGAGGAAAAAGAAATTAATTAAATTAACCCTTTTCAATGGTGAACACTTTTAATAACGGCACAGTCTCCAGAGGTAAAACAACCTCATGGACGGTGCAGACTTAGTGTAACAGCTAACCAGGAAAACCTTCTAACAAGAGAAAACATTCCCTCTACTTAGGAGCTGTTAAACCAGTGAGAGGCCAGTTGGAAGAAACGCAGCTCCAGAGAATTCAAGAACAGCAGCAACACTGTTCACTTTCTATACAACCCAGACCTGGCTTGTGTTCTTACCGGGA
Organism: Ceryle rudis; assembly: GCA_033439905.1. NCBI lineage: Eukaryota > Metazoa > Chordata > Aves > Coraciiformes > Cerylidae > Ceryle > Ceryle rudis. Next base: position 5,684 of record JAAGNO010006489.1, on the reverse strand, counting down.
AGTTGTCATTACAGTCCTTGGTTTCCTGAATCCATACACCTTTTTTTGTATCAGCTTGTAGAAAAAACCACAGCCTTCAGTGGATTTGGCAAATCCTATAGAAATTATACTCTTCTGTCCCAGAAATAATGATGGCTACTGGTCTTTCTCCCCGTGTTCAAAAGTCACACAATTCCGACTCAAAAAGCAGTAAGCCAGCATTCTAGGATCACCTTTAGCTTCCACGCCATAAGAAGATTCCTCTGTATGCCAGAGACCTTCTACAAACGAAAGCAGGCAAGCTGCGCAAAATGTTTTTCTAACACTACTCGATCAAAAATGTGTCTATTTTGTGCGCAAGAACATGGACATAACTCGGTGTATGCCAATGGAAAAGCACAGCCACTTTCAGAAGACTCTTGCAGTGGGTTCCGCTGCACAGTGTCGCTGAGCCCCTCTCACCTCACACAGCTCCCAGCACCTGCCCATGGGGAGAGCTCGCTGGAGCGTTGGTGTCCTTCCCAGAACAGACAGTGCCACCTCGTGGAACGAAGGGGACGGCAACAGCAACCCAGCCCGTGAAAACTACCGGAGAAAACTGGAAGAGGTTCTCCCAAGAAATACACTTTCTCCGTGTCTGATCTAAGAACCAGTACACGAGTGATGACTTTCACAGAGCATGGAACCAGACGCCTGTGCCTTTGTGCAGAAGCCACCACGGACCATCTGAACTGTGTGCAACTTCGAAAGTGAAGTACAATTTCAAGTATTGCTGCTCACGGCTTTTCTTCTCCCCAGTCTCCTACATTACAAGGAGAACCCCAGAATTTCCCTCCATGGTGCTCTCCCTAGCAGAGACATTTTCTGTCAAGACATTGTCTGAAACGCAGCTTCTCCCTCCCTGCTGGAAAAATGGTACCGATAACCTGGCACGGTGAGATAACTCATCAGTATTCACTAGAATAATTACCCTGCCATTCCACTGACACGGTGCATACCTGCAAGTGACAAGAGAGCACCTGGATCTCTAGAGTCATTGTTTATTGACTTGCTGACTTCTCAGGACAGGTTGGTCACACAGGGAATCAATCGTTCAGATCCTGAAGACCCACCTATGCCGTTAGCCTCACACAAGAGGAGAATTCCGAAGTCAAGCAACCTAGTAACCAAAATTTCTAATTTTGTCCCTATTTTTTTTAAATAAAACATTAATAATAGAAATAATTTTAAAGCATTCAATTATGTACCATTTAAAGTATTTACTATAAAAATGACTGCAAGTTCACACAGATAATACAGTTTCTAGCAACAACTCTTCAACAATACGCAAGGCTACAATCCATTTTAGGCCCTATGCAAGAAGTTCTTCTGTTAGGATAGATGTTAGAACTTTAAAATCACTCCTCATCTCACAACTTCATTTTTTATTAAGTGCATCGTACAGGCAATAATCTGGTTTGCTACTGTCCCCTAGGCAAGGACACATCTATGCTCTGACACTGAGAAGATGAAGCAGATGCAAACTTGCAGTTCTTAAGTCAAAAGCCAAAATTTTCTCTTCAGTGATCCCATACAGGCGTTTGCAAGGACTAAATGTCTGTGAAATGAAACCCACCCAGATAAAACTGCTGATGAAGCATTACCCATTGTTTCAGTAAACAAAAAGGCAGACAGCCACAGAGATCTTTTTCATATAAATTTTTTTTAGCTGATTTTTTTAATAGTCTTCCTTTCGGTTTGTAAATGAAAGCCTTAGGAACCAAGCAGTAATTAACTGTGAGGTTGCAAGGAGAGGTAACTGAGAACATGTGGTAGAAATATTATGTACATCTATTAAGAACACCTTCAGAATGCAAGCTATTTTTCTGAACATAGATATATTGTCTACATATACTGCCTTAGGACATTAGCATGAAGAGATTTTCATGATCAAGAGCTACATCAGAAAACTATTAAAGTAAGTGAGTTTATGTGAACAAGACTTGTAAATTCCTTTGGCTGCAAGGGAGAAAGTTCTACTGTTTGAAAGCTCCTCTACACCCCTCCCAGAAAGTTCACCGCTCTCAAGTCCACAGACACCCTGAAAGTTTTGGGGGATGATAGGAGGAAGCAGAGAAACCCCAGAGTGCCTCTGGTGCTCAGGGAACCTTTAAACTCTATTAAGTCCCAAGGCCCCCGAGGCTCCAGCTGGCCCACCCAAACTTGCCCTAGGCCCTGGGTCCTTCCAGGGGCAGCCTGAGCTCTGCTCTCACACAGACTCTCACGTCAGCCTAACTCACATCTGTTAAGCCAGACCTCCCCACATGCCCTCGCAATGTGGAAATCCATGTGGTCAGTGTACAGGCAGAAGGATGTGTTGCTGCCCTGCCAGTTTCCAATGCTCAGGCTTTTAGGGTACCCTAAAAAATGTCATCTCATTGTAAGAAATGTCTCTTAGCTGACCAGGACAGGAAAGACTACTGAAAGGACAAGGAACAGGAACCCAACTGGAAAGCCACCCCGTTCGTCACTGGGAGGGGGGAGGAAGGGGATGGTGCTAGCCCCCTAGATCTTTTACTGAGAATATAAAAAGCACATGTGCAACTACAGAAAAGAATTTATTCTAGCATAACTTGGATCTAAAGACAGATAGGGTGAAACAGAGTTAAATATAGTTGTCTGTATTTTTCCCAGGCCACTCAAGTCAGTACTTGAGACAAACAGCTCATCATCTATGGTGTCTGCAACACGCATCAAGAAAAGATGGACAGTGGTGTGCAACTGCAATGAAAATCACCTGGAGAGGGTGCAAACACCTGCCTGGAGGTGAACTCTGGATCAGAGGGACTGGAAAGTTACTAAACAGTTGGACACATGCCCTACTACCTTAAAATCAGGGAGGTACTGTGTTCCACCCAAACTCCAGCTCTGTAATGTGTACAACTCCTACCACGCTGTGATTCTGTGTGATTGTGTGTATAGGGACGCAAATCCAGCGTCCTGAGACAACAATGGGAGTGGCAGCCAAACTAACCCACACATAGGTGCTGGGGGAGTCTGTCCCAAGCACAATAAAAGCCCAAGGCAGAGAAAGAACCTCTCCTGCTGGCAACAATTTTTCAGATCTTTAAATCCTAAAAAAAAAAGAGTTGATTGTTGATGATGTGACAAGATACTGGGAGTATCACCAAATGTATTTTCACAGGAATGATGACTGACAGGACAAAGTGCCTGAAATAGATCAGTCTAAAGTAATTTAGACAAAAAGATCCTCGTGCTAACTAATGCAGTTTAGCCAGAAGAAATAGAGAAATGCTAGGCCATACCTACATCTATTTTTAGAGCCTTCTCATACAAATCAAAACTTCTCAACTATCTGAGAGGTCATCCTCAAGCACAGGCAGCCAGGTCCTTCCCCTGCAGTCACCTGGGAAACACGTTCTTAGGGCCCAGGTGCCATAAAGCAGACCAGCCTCTGAACAGGATGGCCAAGCTGGGGGATGCCAGAAAAGCAGAAGTGACAAACCCGCGCAGAAACCTGAAGCAGTTTTCTCATGTACTAATGGTTTTGTGGAGTAAAGAAAGAGGGACAAGGCAGGATTTATGGACCAGGAGCAGCTCCTGCCCCAGAACAGGGAAGAGCTCCATTTCAGCATTAAGTCTGGAGAGGCTTTTGTTATCCTCCATGGCAAATGGTTCAAGAGGAAAACTGTACTCGTTCAGATCAGTGGTTGATATTGGTCATTATTCTATCTTGAAGGGTTGATACTGGTTATTCTTCTGTGCTGCAGCTGTCTTAGGAGTGAGATAAGGCAAGCATATGTGATACCTCCCCACACTATACTCTCCCAGACTATAATGTTCCACTAAGGGAGTTGTTTCTGCACCTGAAGTGATTTATTCTGTGAACGCTGTTCTCTTAGAGGCACTTGTCCAATGTCCCTTAAATTCACCTAATGCTTTTTCATCGGTAATGACGGCCTGTAAATAGATTTATTAATAACTACCTCTTCTTGCCGTGAACACAGCTAATAGCTTCACGAGATGCAAATCCTTCATGTATCAGGAGAAAGCAAATGGTTGAGCCCTTCTACGCTCTCTCCACACCACTCCACGTGTCATTTCACAGACACCTGCAAGTCATCCTCCTTCCCTCACTCCGCAAGTTGGCTCTTTTCTAGCTTGAAGGGCCTTACCCCACTCCATCGTTTGACAAAAGTCTTTCAATGCATTTGTTCCTCCTTGTTGAACACTTCTAATATACACTTTTTGAGATGAGACTAGAACTCCACACAGTATCTAAGATATGTGTGATCACACATTCATGCTGTCATTTTATGATGTTTTATGTTACAGTCTTGTTTATTAAAAAAAAAATCTTTAATATTTGATGTGTTTTTCAAGTTGCCACCAAACACACATATGTTTTTGGAGAATCATGGATCACAATCCCAAAGTCTCCTGCCTGAGTGGGAACAGTGTCTGATGAGAACAGACTTTACCAAGAAATTTAAAAGGATCTGCCAAGAGCTTCAAGATACCTGCACATACAGAACAAAATGAAGCAGCAGCTCTGGCCCTTTCATCTCTGCAAAAAGCAGAAAAAATACTGATGCTAGAAAGGGTTCAAGAAGGGTAGTGAGACATCCAAAGACTAGAATAGCTTTTACAGGGGAATGAGTACACGGAAGAAGTACTGAGATGTGTATGACAGAGCCTGTAATCGTGAGCAGCACGAACACCATGGGAAGAGATCAGCTACTGTTTTACAGGGCAAGAACTAATAGGCAACAAGAGTGGGCTGCAAAAGCCTAGTTGAAAAATGAATCAAGAGGCTGGCTGTTGAGACAAGGCATTGCTGGCCTATAGAATCCCTGCTGGTGACAAAATTTCATAGCACTTCCAAGTGACCCGGGGAAGTTTATAGAAAAAAAACTTTTAGGAGGATTATTAAATACATGGAAACAGCACTGAATTAAAAAAGTGAGGTCTGGAGGCCAGGTGAATACTTCAAGGAGAAAGGGAAGTACGCTGCATTCGAGCCCAATCCTCACTCTTTTTCGTAAGCACGGTCAGAAAGGAGAGCGGGCTGGACACAGAACGGCTGTCACCCTCCTTACACGTGAACGACGAAACGCTGACAGTTTCTGAAGAAGGCCCCTTTTTGTCTGTTCCGTCTTGTATTTAATCACTTTGGTCAAGTTCCCAACCCCCCTGCGCCTCTCTTGGTGCGAGGTCCCGCTCAACCGCGCGGCCCCGGCGAGGCGAGCGCACGGCCGCACCCGCCCGTCTCCTACCCCACGGCGGCGGGGAGCAGAGAGCAGCCGGAGGCTCCGCGCGGCCCCAACGCTGCTAGCGTCGCTCCCCCACCACCCTAGCTCGCCCCGGAAGCCCCTTCCGAGCCGGGTGCGGGGCGTCACCGCCTCAGGAGCCGCGATACCCTCTCAACTCCGGCCCCAGGCGGTAAAGGCCGCCCCCCCAAAAGGCCCGCAAACGGCACGGCCGCTGCGGAAGCCCCGCGCCGGCGGCAGAGCAGGCCCCGACCCCGCTGTCTGCGGAAAGGGGAGCGCGGGCAGCCCCCACGGCCGGGAAAAGCGAGCGTGCGGACGGGAGGTCACGCGCTCTACGCGTCCGCCGTGCTCTCCAAACCGATCCCGCCTCCTCTCTCTCTCCACTCCCTGTCCGCCGGATCCCTCCGCGCACGGGGAATCTCTCCCCGCCCGGCC
>JAAGNO010006488.1:10298-25058 GCA_033439905.1 Ceryle rudis | reverse complement strand
CCCAAGCCCCTGTCGCCATTAGAATATTTTTTTTTTTTTTTTTTTGTTTTTTTTTTTTTTTTTTTTTTTTTTTTTTTTGCTGGTCAAAATTCCCTGTTTCAAACCAGGGTGAAACTTGGCCAAGCCAGGAGGAGTTTCACTCAACCAGGTCTCAGAGTTTAAATTACGACTATGAGATAGATGGCCATCGATGGTCTTTTTCTGAAATTTGAACAACTCTCACCCACCACAATGTGTTATTAATGACCTGCTACAGATAAAAATGTTGGCTATGTCTGTTTTGTATTCCTTTTTCCACAGCAAATGGTAACACTGCATCATTTCTGATACAGCCTGCCCTGAAGTCTTGAAAACCTTCTGACTCAATCACATGCTATCGAAACATCAGGAATATTTTTAGCCTTCTCAACATGCTTCAACTTCAGGGCTTAACTGGAATTTCTAAGAAAGAAACAGTAATATGCTTAATAATGTGCTTAGATTTCTAACGCATACCAACTGCGGTTTATGCTGTAGCAGCCTGTACTCACAATTGCATGCAGTATTTTGGGTTTGTCCCTGCTGTTTTCTGCTCCATTTCACTTCATATAAGAAGTTATCCAGGCAAGTTTTTCTGACCAAATATGACATTTTGTTCTTTAAAAACAAAACAACCGAAGCAAGCAACCAAACCAAAATATTACAAATGAATTGTTTGAAAAATAAAAATACCTGGGTCTTTAAGCAGCAGCTTGAATCTACAGTATCTTCCTAACTTCCTAAGAATACGTATGGACAAAGACAGGGATATGGTTCTATTTTCAGAAAACAAATATTTCTGGAATGCCAACAAAACTAAAGTGTTAAGTTACTCATATAAACTCATAAATGGAGTTTTTAATTTAAAAGATGCCCTTTTCAGGAAAAAGGAGCAGTTCCCTTCTGCTCTTCCCAGCTGCAGATTCCTTCCTCCACCATATGTACCAGTTCTGGCATTCATCTGAGACATCACTCGTTGAGGCAGAAAGACCAGCACAAAATTAATTCAACAAAAGAGAGGTGGGTTTGGGGGGAGAGGTTTGTTTGGTTTGTTTTTAAAACAGGTTTAGCTTGCTGAATGACTCCCACCAGAGCCTGGGCCAGTGCAGAAAGAGCAAAGCAGGTAAGATTGCTCCTCCTGACACAGCTAACCTAAAAGGGCTACACTGTAATGTCAGATCAGACCCTAAGAGTACCTGTCATCTAACCTTCAAAAGATACATGAAGTTTATTAAGTAATAGCAATTTCAAAATATTTTTCTTCACTGGAGGGACACAGATGAACTCTTAATGGAAAACTTGGAATTTGTGACAAAGTCTTTCTGTCAAAAGCTACAAGGACCAGTACAGACTACTACACAAAAAAAAAAGGGTTTTTTCAAAGTGAAAAAGACACTTCGATTGAAAGTAAATCTGTTTGTGTTGACACAATATAGCAAATTATACAATTCATATCTGGATAAACTCATTAGCTGGTGAGCCAATCAAGATACTAATTTTTTCCAATCCCTTTCTCATGTCATCTTCACACATCCACCGCCTCCGAAATCATGGATTAGTAAATGCTAACATACTGAATTAGAGATGGCAACTACTGTTGAAGTCTGGATAAATAGCTGATCTTCTTAGTAACTGACAACTAATACAAAGCAGGAATGAGAAACATTTCTAAGAAAAGAACGGTGAACCACAGGGCTTTAAAAATTATTGCCATGAAATGCCCCCCCCCCAAGAGCAGTTAAGTGACAAGATATTTCTATCTCAATATCAGAACTCAGCCTATAGAACAGTTAATCAAATAAAATGGTGCTGTGTACAATGTGCTGATCCCTCTCACTCTGCAAAAGGCGTATTATCGATAGTTCACACAGTATTTGGGAAACATAAGCAAGGAAACAGAAATTACCATCCCGGGTAAGTTCCACTCGGACTGTGGATGGTGGCTAAAATTAAGCACATTCTTTATTCACTGAATTATGAAGAAAATTTTCAGTCTCCTGCAAAAATCAGTAACTCTGACAATCAAATATGAACTCACATTTTAGACTGTAACTGTGGGCTCATCTTCACTACTGTTAAATCAATTGTACTTAACTCAATTACAATGAGGTAATTACATTAACATGAGTCAGTGCATCCACACATGGCATTTGCACGTGTGCTTAGTGAATTGCTGTTACCTCCCACATGGCACAAGTACTTCACTCAATCACATTAAACACTACACAGCTCAGGACACTTTCACTCGTGGTTCAAGCCAACACGAAACCCACACTACTGCCAAATGCCTCTACCCCTCTTGCACAGGGCAGATCCACCGCAAAGGCATCCTTAAGACCAGCTACAAAGTAAACCCTGTCTGAATTTGCCTACCCACTCTAGGGTCTCACATCTTTTAACATTTATTATGGCCCGATCCTTTTGGAAAGGGATCAAGAATACCCTTCTTTGCAATCTGTTATGATTAAACAGAAAGGTGAGGAGGAAATTAATAATAATAAATAAATAAATAAATAATAGCCAAAGCTGCATGGGCTACGAAAATTTTACCGTTACCACAAACATGGTGATTCACGGGCTCCTGACTACCTCTGCTGGCAGCCACACATGCAACCATTTCAAAGTGTCTCCTGCCTGTCCATCCCTCCGTGTCTCAGGCTACATACATGTTGCTAATTAAACAGCTCAGGCACCATTCCTGAGCTCTGAAGCAAGGTGGCACTGCACAATTTAACAGCCAGCCAGCACAACTCTTTCCTTCTTCATCTCTGCCCCATTCCCAAAAGACAGGGTAGCAGTGCTCAGGCTGCTGACCAGAGCGATGCCACCAGGCGTGCACCCTTCAGCCAGATGTTCCAGATACAATCGCAGTTGCTGTGGGGAGACAAAAATGATACGAACAACATGCTACTGCTAACACAACATGGAGTATCACACTCCATCGCCCCAGTCTACTCGTGACCCCGGTTTATTTATCACTAGATGCAGTCTTAAAGCCCACAAAGTGAGTAATACTGGCTCAGTGAAGAAGGGAGACTTTCTGCTACTGATCAGGAAGGTGTTTGCAGCAGTTATGCTTAGCTGGCCCATGTCTTAATTCAAACAAGAACCTGCACTCTGGCACGAGAGCACAGCTCAGCAGCAATCCTCTCTCATCTCTGGATCCTGACAGAAATCTCTGCACAACTTTTAAATATAATCAACGAGCAGTTGCCGAGAAACTGAACCTGTAGTCAGACGTGCAAAAAGCAGACCCACAGGTACAGAAAAACAGCAAACTAATGCAACATGTATTTGCTCTTAAAAGACTCTTTAAAGTCACCAGGCACAGTATTCAGGAGATTCTGTAATCAGATATTGTACATATTTCACAAAACTTGTGAATGCCTGTCCTTGCTGCACGTGGAGAATCATGACTGATACACATGGAAATGTAATAGTGACCGCAGAACAAGTTCCCCGATGCTTGGGTGTGTGATGTGGTTGTGCTAATATCTTATCAAAGGAAGGATGAAAAGCAAACTAAAGACTTCGGAGACCTAAGGACAAGAGGAATGCAGGTTTATTATGTTTCTCTAAATAAGAGCTTTCTAAAATGTTTTAAAATAGCTTCAGCATCTACTCAACTAGCCAGCTATAAGCATACTTTATGCCAAAAGTACAACTATTTTCTGTCAATGAATACACTATTCTACAGGACACTGAACCTAGAATACTAATGCCAAGAAATAGGTTATATATGTTAGCGTGAGGTTTTAAAGTATCATCATTAGAAACCACTATGTTAAGGTCAACTTCTGAATGAGAAAATGTATTTATGCACAGATCTGAGATATCATTTCTTAGCAATAAAAGGCATTCATCTGTAAGGACCAGTGAATATATCAATTGTGTCAGATGGTTTTCAAAAGTTCTTAGAGAAACTTGTCTGGAAACACAGAAAACTGGAAGGGAAATAATCGTTCTCTTTGGTGCTTGCTTGCCATTTTTAGACTGACAGTGCTTTTAATTATTCTTGGTTCTTTTCTGATCTGTGACAACACATCACAACAGAAAAACGGATCGTAACGAAATCCATTTATGCATTTTTTATTAATAGCCGTGCTATCTTTTAATATTAAATGTTGAACAATCTGCACAAAACCTCAAGCCCTGGCTTAAGATTACTGCATTATTTTATAGCTAAAACAGTAGACCTTCCCTTTCCTTTTGCTGCCTTTGCAGTCTTTTTCCCCCGACTTGTGCACTCTTGTTTTAATCCAGCAGTAGCATTCTCTGATCTTACCAGTGTCCTGTGTGGCCACAAGCTCGCACAGTGGGGTCAAGAGAGAGCAGAACCAGAAAACTTGTGGAAAAGGAAAACAAAATGGAGGAGGGGCACCCGCAGAAGATGAAGGAACGCCAGCAGAAATGCCTACAGCGTAACACTGCGTTTTGCTCAGCTCTCCCGAAGCAGCGTTTCCTCAGCACTGCTTGAGAATTTTTAAAAAAAATGTATTAAAAACATCTTCCTTGGTCAACCTCCCCACATTTCCAGGGACAATTCTGAAATTATTTGTTATACATCCTACATTTATTTACTAATATCCTATTTGTAAAGAAATTGAGATTTTTATGGTAAAATATTGACTCACAAATGCTAAACTGATGGGAGACAAAATAACTTTATAAAGTTTCATCTTCGTGAAATCATAGATTTATATATTTTTGCTCAGAAAAGGTAGATATTGTTTCATTTTGTAAAATAAATAAAATCCTGTGCTATGCAAATATCTTGAAACAAAAATTAAATTTCCGTTTTATAATAATTTTTCAAACATTAGTTTCAGAGCTAATACTCCCTTTAAGAATATTTTTCACATGCAGGTTATTCTTTCCTACATTCAGTTTTCCATTTGTTTGCAACACACCCTCCCCCTACCCCAGTAAAAAAGACAAATTGCTTATCATTAATGTCACCGTGGTAACTTATTATAACTACCTGAAATTTGGAAATCAATAATGACCTGAAGAACAAGCTACAAATAAAGATAAATGGTATTCTGTTCACTTAACTCAGTCCTTACTAGAATAACGTGCCAAATAATTCAATTTGTTACAATATATCCAATATTTATCTCCTCATTCTTACTGGTGTGCCAAACAGCCATACCTACTTTGCTCAGTCTTATATTAAGGCAACGGTGTGCAGTCGTGATCCACTTAGACTGTGTGCCTAACATCAGTGCACGAGGTGCACAAATTATTGTTTGCAAGAGAAAGTGCCATATTAATCAACCATTAATCTATGCAATAAATGACAGCTGCTGAAAAGTGTAATGATTTCCTCACAGCTACATGTTGCAGTTGAATAGAATTTTTCGGTGGCATTTGGCAATTTTTCTTTCTAATATAAATACCTAGGTGCATTTACAAGAAAAGCAGCTACAAATTCAAACGATGTATAATTTTTATATAAAGACAACTTTTTTTTGTTTGGATCCTGGTCAAATGCTATTAAAACATAGAGCTTTGCTACTGGTTAGGCTCCATTCATCAATCTGGGGCAATCTGTAAGAGAGAAATATTTCCCAAAATTTCAGGACATATTTTTCTTAATTAAAACCAGCCACATGCAGCAGTTCATCCAAAACCACGCTGACCCTGCCCATCATAGACTGTCAGCAGTGCCCTGAACAGCTGCCGGATCTCTTGCACTCCTACCCTGCCCTGTCCTCACTACCAGAGGCCACACACCCGTGACAAAAATTCTCTCTATATAACATGTATAGAATATATGCATATAAATAAAGGCTCTTTTCATTTCTGTGCATCTGTATTACCTCCTCACCAAACAGCCCTTGGGGAGAGGCGTGGATGTTAACGTACAGTAGCAACACACTACATCTGTAGCATGGGACACCACAACCAGCCACAGAACAACTTGGGTCAAGAAACAATTTGAAGATAATCACTCTTATTTTTTTATTACCTACAACATCCTTCTGACTTTGGGTTAAATTAGCACCAACCAGATGTGAATATTGTAAATGTATCTACTAAATCTGTGCAGGATGCCTGTATGCGACACGTGGCGTGATTTAGTTGACCCTGCAGACAGAATTCAATCCTACCTGCCCTCAGACAAATTGAGAGCCTGTCCTGCAACTTGCCACGCAAGGGATTGCTGCGGAGAGCTCAGCTGGGGACCTTGACTGTCGGCAGCCAAGTGCAATGAAGCCCAAGTGACTTCTTAACTCTGTAGGTATGGCACAGGTAACCAGTGCTTTGAAGCACTCAACTAATACCTGAATGAGAAATGTATGCATGTGAAGAAGTATTTCTTTAACAACATTTTGTAGTTCGTTTAGGACATTTCTGTGGTTTGGTGAAATTTCTTTTTTGAGAAGCAAAGGTTACTGCTACAGCCTGCTTCAGAGCAGAGTGTGGGCACTGGGAGAGAAGCTGTTTATGGCTTTTTTGATGTAGCACTGGTTGGCCCTGAACCTTAGTGGAAGTAGCTACTGAGTTCAGCTAATATAGATTACATAGGGTCTTACACAGAAAGCCTAAATCATGGAAGGATCTCTTCAAAGGAGCTTAACTTGATCCTCCTGTAATATTAAGTAAAAAGTGTGCCTGGTAAAGGAGACATCTCAGTTATACCTGCTGGTTACACACCAGCAGCACAGTCACAAATAAAACGTCAGCAATGGCAAACACTCTCAAATATTCCTATTTTTTAAATAGTTACATCAAGAGACACATCCATTATTTGCAGGACTGAACTATTTACATCTCTTCCAAGGACACGACTGACAGACCAAACACAGCACCAAATATGCACACAAGGTGTGCTCACATTGAATGTGAAACAAAAGACGATGGAGGTTCTGTGAGACGCAATCTTGCAAAGTCTCATTCTGCCACCTTTTCCTTGCTAGCAAGTAAAATCACTGAGACTGAAGAGAAGTTCAGAGAACAAGACCTCCCATTTTATTTTGGGTCAGTTCCTCAGAAATTCCCCTCTGTCACTGCCCCAGCACCAAATGGGGCGGCCACAGTCTGTCTCTCCTCGGGCTGAACGCTTCCACAGCTTTCCTCAAGTTAGCTCCAATTTTCACACAGCAAAACCCAAGTCCTATGAGCTTGCCAATACAAGTGAAATTCAAACACTCAAAATAAATTACTCATTTTCAGCTCAAAGAGCAAAGGACTGCAATTCCTTCAGCAGCTACAAGGCAATGCAATTGACACGGGAGTTCAGGTGGAAACAGGAGGAGGAATAGTTGGGTGGGATTGTCTCTTCTAGCAAAAGTCTACAGGTAGGTGGCTTAAGGCAGTAACAAAACTGCAGGTTTATATATAACAAACGGGGATTTTGTCCATGGGAATAAAACCACCCTCAACAACCCCCCCAGCAAACCAAACGAAAGCCTAACATGGCATCACACCTTCAGCAAACAGGTTTTTTCTTCAGATTAATAGATGCTTTCTTAGTTTAAAAGTAAATGCAGCATAATTCTGGGGCTCAAAAAAATCATCAATGAAAAGTTAGGTGTGTATCAACCAAAACATCATTAAAGCACCCGTATATGGAATGACAGTTATTGGGCTCTTCAAGATTTGTGATTTTGAAAAGCATTTCTACCACTTGAGATTGTAAAAGCAACATTTAACATGAAGCTTAAAAACAGACAAAACATTTTACATTGAAAGGTTAAAATAAGTTGCCAACCCCAAAGGAAACGTTATCCAAATATTCCAATTATCTGACGTGTACAGTAAAACCACTGCATCTTGTAAAACAACCCTCCGTTCAATTGAAAATCCACAGCCAGGCAGCACATGTGAATTAAACTACAGAAAACTTGAGCCAAAGTTATCCGTACTTGAAATGTGAAATACCTCTGCTTGACAAACACTTTCACACGGCATGTGTCACCTATTTGAAGCCAACAACACAAGTAAAGCAGCCTTTAATCCCTGCACTATTTTGAAACCACCAAAGCAGCCTTAGACTTCTGTCAGTACAAATTCCCTTCATAACATATGCATCTAAAAAACCCGTTTGCAAGTAAAAATGTTACCCAAAAAGCCACACGAGATTCCAGCAAGCTGGATGCTGGGGGGGGAGGAAGGAGACAAATGTCTCATAGTCAACGATACTACAGCAAACTCTTACCACAGGAGAGACTGTCCCAGAGGGGTGAATCATTACACACCAAGAAGTGCAGTAATATTTTTGCATATAAAAAATATAGGGTTTAATTATAGCATTATAAACTACAGTCAGAGAACTTGTAAACTGGTTTTACTCAACCCACCCACATATGATGGAAAAATCAGTGTATTGAGACCCTTCTTGTGGAAGAAATAATATATTATATATGAAATATCTGTAAGTACACATACGCACATATTTTCTTTTTTTTTTCTTAAAGAAAAATTTAATAGACTATCAATTATTTCCTCATTTAAAAAATAGTGGAAATATAGCTCTTACACAAGAAAAATAAATTCCATGGAGACCACGTGGAACTTTGCCCAAGGCCAGACTAAAGCAGAAGACCATTTTTAAGGGGTGAAGTTATAAAAGTTGCATATTTAAGGTCCTAATCTTGAAACCTTTTATTTACATGAATAGTTCTTACTTTACAGAACAAGTGTTTGCAAGATTGGAATCCTACAATCATTAATCTTTCTGAATGACTTTTTAGCATGAAGGACTATGTTCTCCTTCAAAACAAACAAAAGTAGATAATTCTGCCGAATATTTTGCAAAGCCTTGTGTGTTGTCACATTACAACACTCAGGAGTTTAAAGAGAAATTTTAAGCCGCGAGGTAAAATGCTGCAGAAAAGTTCTAACAAGTTTAAGAAAGAGCTATTGGTTGTTAGTAAAAATGTAATCACTTTAAAATTTCAAATACTTCTGTAAATATTACTATGTCAACAAAGCAGGTTTATCTAGCAGCATGTTTTGCTTCATCATTAAGAGAAGTCCGGCTGTTTACCGAGAGGTCTAAGAAAATTACTCAATGTCTTTCTACCATACCCACGTTTAATTCTTTTTCCTGGAAGAATCAATGATGCTGGCAACAAATGCAACGCTTAGTTAAGTTTCATATGCTCCTTAAACGGAGGTTACATTTGTTTCTAAAGTCGATTTTAATTCGGAGAGGAGGGGAGACATCGACCAACCCACATCCGCAAACTCAACAACCCCTCCATTACAGCGCGTGTACCGCTGTTCCCGGCAGGGTGGGCTCTCAGGCCGAAGAAGGGGCTGGGTGGGCGGCTGACCCCTGAGCCCAGGGCTCCTCGGGAGCCCCAGAGGTGACCGTCGACTACCCGGTGGGAGAGGCAGCGGTTGCCGACCGGCGCGCCGCAGGGAGTTCGCGCCGGGCTGAGCAGCAACAGCTGCCCGGCCGCTACTCGCCTGACACCCCCTCCAGCCGAGGGACCGCACTTCAAGCGGCACAGCCGCAGCTGCGAGAACGCCGGCCGGGCTGCCCACGTGTGACAACCGCCGGCTCCGTGCCGGCCCGACCGCCCGCGGCCGCGCTTCCCTCCTGCGCGACGAAGGAAGGGGCAGGACCCCGCGGCCGCAGAACAAAGGGTGGTACCTCCCGCCGCCCTCCCTGGGTGGGGCCAGCGGGACGAAAAGCGGCACCGGGCCTCGGCTGACTGTAACGAGAGCCCGTATCCTCAACGCAGCCGGCCCACAGGTGCGGCCCCTCCGCCGGGCCGGGCCGGGCCCGACCGACCGCCCCGCCGCCATCTTGGTGGGCAGCCCCCGCGCCTGCTGTGGGCCTGGGGCGGCGGCGGCGGCTGGTGCCGGGGGGCCCGGTGGGGCCCCTGCGTGGGACGCCGAGATAAAGAAAAAGCGTTGGGCGCTCGCCTTAACCCCGGCTCAGTCGGAGAGTGTTTTGTGCCTTCGATATCCCCCCCCACACCCCGCCCCAGTATCAACAGATGCAAACCACGGCACTAAGCGCCAGCATAAACACTAGCAAACGTCCAGTGATTTGCCAGTTCTTTTTAATTCGCATTTGGTGTATATTAATTTGTTCTGTGGCTGATGGCAAACCGGTCCTCCTGCGTGGGGTGGTCTTGCCCTCGGCAGGAGCGCCAGCATAGCACACTAAAGGAGGTGTTTCATGGCTGGAAAGACCCAGCGCACCATTAAACCCATTTGATTTAGGAAGCGCTGCCCCCCTCCCAACTAGTCTGGCAGATATTTTTGATTTGTCATTTAGATTCTTAAATTCCAGTTCTGCACTGTGTGCTAAATGAGCTTTCCTTAAAAACAAACAAAAAACATCCCCCCCCCAAAAAAAAACCCAACCCAACAATTTGAACCAAAAGAAAATCTTTTGAATCTTTCCCATCAATCATTTCCTTGGGCTACGGTTAACTACCAGGGGAGGCCTGGGTTATAAATGGCCCAAGGAAGCGATAGGCAATGAATAGCCCTGACCCTGGCTTCCCCGGTTTGATCGGCGGGCCTGCAACCTGAGCCCGGGGGGGGCGGTGTGCGAATTCCTCCCGCTCCGGCCGAGCTGGGGGGGCCGCCGTTAAGGAGGATCCCGCTCGCGCGGCAGCGGCTCCTCTGGGCCGCCCGCGAACCCCGGGCCCACCCTGCTCCCGGCTACCCGCCCGGCCTGGGGGGGAAAAACCCGCCCCCCCAAACGGCTGTACTCCCCACCTCACTGGCAAATACCTAACGGCCTGCCTCAATTCACCTACCGCAATTCTTGAGCTAAGCGTTAAAACCGATTATGGGTTTACACCGCTACATCGCAAACACACAATCCCACGGTCTTCCTGCTCGTTTTGCCACTGGCATGGAAAAGAGCAGAGCGGAATCGCCTGCCTCTACATCAGCCAAGCAATTCATCCGCATTTCGTACATTTTTAACTGAGAACGGGGTATTTCAGATGTTGTCTTCGCTGTAGTTGTAATGTTTTGCTATTATGTACACAGTGATGATCTTAAATAGAAACGGGCATAAGAACAACAAACAAAAATCGCAGTGATTCCATTCATGCATGTTTTAAACTAACAGCATTTATCCTACACTCCATTACCAGAGCAGTCCAAGAACACTTTATATATGAAGCAACCTGCCCCACTTGAATATTACCAACTAAACAGACATTAAATACAGTATCTATACAAGAAAATAAAAATCATAGCTCATTCTTTGCAAGACCAGAGGCTTTCTCCCCATCCACACCACCAGCAGCACAGCAGAGAAGTCAATAGCTGACTGGTAAATCTTGTTGGCAAGTGGAAAAATTAACACTCAGAATCTTTTGCCCCCTTCTAGATACTAATTATGGAGATTTGCAGTGCACTGATCCAGAAGGGGACTGAAAAATATGAAAAATATCATAACAATTAGCATTGGTCTCTGCCAGTACTTTATGCAGCAGAATCCAAACTAACCTATACATTGTTAAATGTATTGCCTGAAATAGGCATGAACACTGTAGAAGATGAAAACGTGGCTTGTATGGAAATATTTAAGAGCTCTAGTATTCATTCATAATTAATATTTCATTGTGGTGTTTTGCAAAATATCTGAATTAATTTTGCCGATTTGATTTCTTAATGCCTGACTGTGTATTTTTAATGGTAACACTTTAATAGCAACATTGTTACCAGAAATCTCTTTATAAAATCAGTCACATTCGTGGAAACCAGACATTTCTAAATCTGAACATCTGCTTTGGACACAAGAATATTTCACGTAGTAGATGTATGAAATTGTTTCATAAAAATGTAATCAGTATTTTTCAACAAACCAGTTTTTGAAGGAAGCGAGGATTATTTACTGTCTTCATACATATTGAGCATATACCCTCATGGTTTGATAGTTTACATCTATGTAGATTTGATAAAAGGAAATAATATGCTCTGCCTTTTTTTTTTTTAACCCATCATCTTCAAAAATTCGGCAATGAGATGCCAGTGTGCCCAGAACAATGTGCTAGCAAGAAATAAAAATGCAGATTAACTTTGTTAAACCACTGGAATTAGCAACTAAAACACCCCCATACTAAACTTTCTACATGTTAAGTGAAGAAATCCATAGATTTATTCTCTTAGATATTATCAGTAAATAATTATCTGCCAAGTTCGTCCTCTCTTAGACTTGAAATGCCAGGAATTTCAAACTTGTCCACAAAATGGCAAAGCTACACTTCAACTAATGAACACCCTGGTGAAAATGAACAAAAGAAGCCAACAGAGTATTTTCTGCCACCTAAGATGTAAATAAAGCGGAGTCGTATTTCTCTTGATGTACGTGGTACAGCTGAATGTGCTGCAAGAAATTTAGATGAACATATATATGTATTGTTAAGTTCATACAAGTAACACTGGGGACATTTTAAAGGTTGTAAAGCACTCACAAACATAATAAAGAAAAAAAATACACTGAATGATAGTTTACACACACAAAACACCCTTACATTTATTTAATCAAACTTTTCTGGTTTAAGTATCTAAGATCCCAGGTGAAACTATCAGAAAATAAAAATATATTAAAAAAAATCACTGAAATTATGCACACATTTTTAAACTTCTTGATGACTATTTCACTGATTTTACCTGGCTCAACATTTCTTCTCCTAGTAACATTTGGTCCTTAAAGTGTAGCTAAAATATACTGTACTTTCATAATGCATAGCAAAGGGAGGAAGAAAACAGAAACTAAGCTGCAGTTTACCAGTTTTTAAGAATTTAACAAATAGATTATATTCATCACCATAAACCCAGAAATACTACAACACAAGTAAATCATTTTATGCCAATTAACTCATACTTTTCAAGAGAATACAATACACTACAGCTGCATTTCATGACACCTCCTGTGGCCAGTGCTGGTTTACCTCCCTTGTAATGGACATAGGATTATTAAAGAATAAAATACATACGGATAAAAGGAAAACAAATGATAGTGAGAAAAGCATAGCATTGCTTTAGAGATAATTAAAATACTGATTCCCGTATTAAAAAAAAATTGTATTCCTATGTAGGAGATCACAGAAAATGTTAAACATTGATTACACTGTTGAATAATGAGCAGTAAAATTAATTAATATTTGGCATTAATCTTTGGCAAAAGGACAATGCTTCAACTGTAGCCATTTTAACAGTCTAATCTTGGTAGGTTTCCAGTTGTCACCAGTCAAAATAAATTATCACCCAAGCAAGCAGTACTATCTGTGTGAAGAAAGTAAGAATAAACCCACATAAGCATGGAATGGGCTACCACTTTCCAATAAATTATCGATAATTCTCAGTAAAAAAGAAACCACTATACTACAAAAATAAAATAATCTGTCATTTTTAAAAACATACAATGGCTTTATGAAAATAAACTAATGAAAATTAATATAAAAATTATTTGGGGAAACCAAATCCACCGATTACATTATTCAACATAAAGAAATTTTGTTGCTCAAAGCAGACCGTAGATTAATTTTGAAAAGTATTTGCCATCTTGCAAAAATGTTACGTAGTCATTAAATGCAAATACATCGTATAAAATAGAAAATGCATTTTTATTTCTTATAAAAGTCTTTGGTAATTTCCCGTGAAGACAATGGGAAGCATAGATCAAATTTAAAGGAACTTTCTCAACCAGAGAGTTTTGAATTTAAATAATTTTAAATATTTTCAAGTATGACAGCTCAGATTTTGGGATGTTTAGTAGATTTGTTTATTTGATTGTTTGGTTTTAATTCTTGAGAAAGAGAAGGCATTGCTAAGAGAAGAATGTAATAGCCTAATTTCTTAGTGTAGATAATGGACTACAGTCCAGGAGAATTAAGCATTCCAAGCACTCCTTAGTGAAAGATGTGGTATTTACTGTTGTATTAGGTGTGCACAAAAGCATAAATTAACAAAATCCTATTCCAATTAGTCTAAGCAAAGATCTTCCCTTCGGATGTACCCTATTTCTGCTGGAAAATCCTCAATGTGATTTTTGTTTTGCCAATGCACCTTTAAAATCTTTTGCTGTCTTACCATCTACAGTTCCACCTCACACTCCTCTCTTTGTGACTAGTCCTTTAAAGTCAGCGTTGACATGCCAAGTTCTCTGTAAAGAAACGCTTCATTTCTAATACTGTTTATTCATGCATCTGCTTCCCATCCAGATCAATCACCCTACAAGTAATGAGTATCTTTTAAAATTGTCACTAATTCCTGGGGCCAATTAAAAAATATTAAGAAAAAAAAAGTTTTACTTTTTTTTTTTTGGTCTAGGTTGCAATAGTTTCTAAGCCAGAATCACAGACAATGAACAGGATGCCCTGCTCAGTGTCCTGTTAGCTAAAACCAGTGTGCACGCTGCAGCCACACAGACCCCAATACAAGAAACCAGGCATTCCTCACAGGGTTAACTTGTGCCTTACATTTTCCCATCCATTAAACAGTTGTTGCAAAACACACGATTTTGATTCATATAGGAGTGCTATTACAAAATGTAACATTCTCTCTTAATTAACACACACTCACACAAAAGCCAACAATGTAGCAGGTTGGGCACAGTCAAATGAGAAATGGATCACTGTAGTGGAGAGCTATTAAGCACTGTGGTGAAGTCGGAACTTTCTGACTAACTGCATATTATGCCTCCAAATCTGTAAACTGCCCATAGAGAGGGTTAAGCTACTTCCCCTTCCCCAGGAGTCAGTGCTCTCCCTTTGTATCTGGGTAGGTTCTCTACATCCCTAAGAGGGGCCT
>JAAGNO010006486.1:13520-52797 GCA_033439905.1 Ceryle rudis | reverse complement strand
TAAATTAAATTGAAAGGTTTTGTTGTTTTTTTCCATCTTAAATGCCATTCTTGAAAGTATAAATAGAGTATTTAGGAAAGATTTTTTTTTTTTAAGATGCTTCATGAAGAAGTAATGGTCAACTGACCTGTTTTTGTTAGTACCGTTCCATCTCCTGTTTGTTTAGAATGTGGTGAACTTGAATCTGAAAATGCTATTCCACAGATATAAACAGCGTTGTCATCTACCGTCAGATCACTGATCTGAAGCGAATTGTTATTTTCTGATAAATGTACTTTGTACTTCTGGTAATCTATGCATCCAGGAGTACACAAATCCTCATGTTGGTTAGATAAAAAGCGAAACCATAGAACTTGAGGTTGGGATGAGGAGCATCCAGAGGCAGCAAAAGCACACGTTAGGAACACAGTGTTCATGGAGTAGTCAGCTTCCTGAAATCTGGGTTGTGTTACAGTGACTTTGCAGGTATCTGTGGCACCTGTTGAGAATAAATAATTGGTGATGTAAGGGACAGTTAAAAAGCAAGGCACTGTCTAAAAAGAAAATAAGCTGCTACTTGTTCATTTGAGGAAAGGAGGAAAACCAACTGTGTTTCAAACTTGACATTTTTAAGGTTGTCTCCAGTAAACTTTTCTTTGAGGTAATTCCTACAGCTTTGCCCATGTGTTTATTTTAACTATGTGGTAATGTGCTTAGCTTTCTGTTATTCTGAAAAAGTACAGAGAAGATTCCTGTATCTAAAATAATGCAAATATCTCCTTTGGCCCTGGAGAAGTGCCTGATGGCAGGCAGTGAAAATGCTGTAAATAGAGACATTTATAATTCAGCAATTTCATAACATTTATTAAAATTCATAGTAGTTCCTAGATATTCTTCCCCTTCATCACATATATTGGCTCAGGGTTTCTAAGGATAATAATACTGCTTGTTAGTTCTGACATTTAAAAAATGTGTGCGGAGAAAACAGGAAGGTTAATCAGAGCAGAGTATTCTAATTAAGGAACTGAAATTAAGTTTTAATACGACTGGTCTGGGAGATATCTTAAGTCCTTACTGAAATCCATAATTTAAATACTTTTTTAGTATATTTAATTTTATTAAAATAAATTGCTTAGTTATTTTAACAATGGAATTGAGATTATTGCAGTGAAAGTGAAGGTAGTAGCTTGACAGTATCCTTTGCTACTTCCTGGAAAATAATACATAGAAGAAAAATAAACTGAAGTCTCCTGATACACTGCTGATACACAATTTGCAAACCTGTTCACAGTAGACAATCAGCATTGTCCCTTCATCATTTTTCTCACTGAGAGTTTTATGGACCAAGTTCAAGCAGGTTTAGTGTCTGTGACTTCTATAGGAATAAAATGCAACTTTGATCTGTGTCAGATCAACATCAGAGCCATTCCGTAGTAGCTGCAGGAATCTGAAGATTGCAGTAATGCAAGTTGTCAGTGTACTTGCACCCTGCGTGGGGAAGGCAGTAGCTTGTGCTTCTGCTGTTGACCCCCTTGTCTTTTCCACCTTACTCCTGGGTTCTGGGTGACATTGCAGAGCAGAACTCCACGGCTTCCATTCTCATACTTCCAAAACACTCCTCCCAAACAAGCGTGGCTGCACTGAAACCATGCTGCTGGAGAATTTTTTTCAGGGGAATACAGCAGGATTTGACTCAGAACAGGAACATTTCAGACTTTTGGAAGAAAAGCATGTGCTAGCAGTTGTTTAATTTGGAAGTTGTATGAAGGTAGCAGAAATTAGCTTAATCCTTAGCAAGGCTTTTTGCTGCTCTTGTTTTGTAGCTAAGTTGCAAATCATAACCACAACATTTCCAGTCTTTTTTAACTGCTATTACGTGGAAAAATATAAGAAGCTTAAAAAAAGTCTTACCAGTGCCATACAGAATCCAGTCAAATGCCAGCATGAGCACATTTTTTAATTTGTTGAGAGAAGCCATTTCTTCTATCTCTTTGGAGATGATTCTGCTTGAAGGAAGAGGAACTTAAGAAATCTTTGGAGTTGCAGAACGCTCTGAATCACAAGATTTAGAACTTCCTGTTTAGAAGGGTGTTTACTCTTGCAGTTAGCAAACTGGGTACAGACCAGACCAGAAAACATTTGTTATTTGTGGATGACATTACTTGGAAAACGAGTGAAAAGTTTTAAATTTTGAACTTATACCTATAATCCTTCATATGATTTCACTGGATACAACAAATGACAACACTTTCCAGCATGCTTCGAGTGTTTGTCATCTTAATTTTATATGACCCTAAGCAGTCTTTACTGTAGCAGCTCGTACGTGGCTGCTGGAGGAACAAAGAATCTGTAGCCATCCATTATAACGTGTTGGTCTACTGATGGAAGCTTCACAGCAAATGATAATTTTCAACTTGCTTGCTCTCTTTACTGTATAACCTGAAGTCATCTTTGGCCAGACAGTGGTCATAAAGAAGGAATTTTATAATGCTGGAAAAGATCTTCATGAAATAGTCTGTCCATGTCTGCTGAACACCAGCCTCACTGGTGGAAGTTACTTTTCAGCCAGTCTTGGAACTGCTAGTTAAAAATGTAACAAAAGATAACCTTAAGAAGGAGCTGCTTCTGAACAATAGGCAAAGTTGAACTGATTTTGCAACAGCTCTGCAAATGCCTTGTCAACCTCCTATTTGGAGCAGAATGGAATGTAATCTGTGTAATATACTTTCTGTAAGAAAATAACACACAATAAAGTTTTCTTTATAATCTAAACAAAATTGTTTTGTTTTCTCAGTAGGTGGCAAGTGGGAAAAGCCCTCAGAAGTTTTGGAAATCAAAGGGCACACTTGGGAAGAGCAGGTGAATAGCCTGCCAGAAGTTTTCAGTAAAGCTGGTTTTGCCATAGAGGCTTTCACCAGACTGCCATACCTATGTGAAGGTGATATGTATAATGACTACTATGTACTAGATGATGCCGTCTTCGTCCTCAAGCCAGTGTAAACGTGTATGAAGTAAACCTCCAGAATCTAACCCAAGAAGCAGCCTCTGAAAGAGGAGTTTGATTTATGATTACTTAAAGGGAGGGATTTTGGGGTTGCCGTGCTAAATAATTACCATGTAAGAAAGGCCAAAATACTAATGTATTTCTCTGTAGTGCGATTAGAAAAAAAAAAAAAAGGTTGTTTTTTAAAGACTCTTCAGTTGAGAATTTCTTTTTTACCAGCTGTTAAACCAACAACATATTCTGCCATCCAGCAGTAATGGGGGATATTTTTTTATACTTACCTGCAACAGGGATCAGATCCACACAAAAGCAATAGTCCTAATAATGATGAAACTGATAAAATGCGAACTGTTAAAGAAGTCAAGTGAAATCTGGCAATAAAGTTCTCCATTCAGTTCAAGCCTTGTTGAATATAAACTGTTGAAATGGATATTCTTCCATGCTAAGTTACTTTCTCTCTTACTGTCATTCTTCACATGTTTTTAATCATGCTAATAAACTTTTTTTGAGATGACTTTTTGCATTAATATTTGTGTTCATTTTTGGAATAGTAGCCACATTTGTCTGCAGCAACTGCTTTTTGTGTTGAAAATCAAGCTCTGGGTAGCAGCACAACTTCGTGATTATTTAGATGGCATTTAAGTATTGTTTGAAGATATAACAGTCTACAAAAATGTATTGGTTTTGCTTGGGTTTCCTTCCTGTTCCTCTCAAAGCCTCATAAATCCTCACTGATTTTGCAATGCCATTTTTAGCTAAAGGGGTTATGGTAGAACTTGCGAAAACTGCACTTTAAACTGATGGGTTTAATAACAAACTTTCAAAGCAAATTGTTCACAAAAGTTTTCAACTTAAAAAAAAAAAAAAAAGCTCGCAGGCAGTTTCTTGCAAATTTTGTGAGTCAGACTGCCTCTGAGGATCAGGCTACAGGGACCTGATCTTGAAGGTTTTGCTAGTTTGGCACGTTGTCTTCAGGATCACTAAATGTTCTTTATTTTAACATGTTTTAAAAACTCTGTTTAATATTGTTAATTTCTGGCAGTTGGGATATAACCTTCCTTTAAAACAGCAAGAGGCATCACAAGTAGTACAGAACTGTCAGGGATATGTCTTGCACTGCTTGGGATGCAAGTGTGAGAGCAGAGAAACCTCAGCTTGTATATCCGCTGGTAAGTGAAGTAAGAACCAACTTACCTTTTGCTTTTGAAATCTAAAATAAGTGGTGTGTTGTGCTTTGTTTTTGTTTGTTTGATGGTTGTTTTTTTAATAATGGTTATCTTATGCCAGGTAGGATGCTTCAACATGTCTTCTGAGGTTTACCTTGGACTTCCTTTGCCTATCAGGCAAAGTGATTTCTCCTGCTAATTTAAGAGCTTTTTATTCTTGGTCATCTTTTTGAAATGGTAAGTATTCTGTAGTTTGGGGCAAGGGGTTTGACTGATGCATTTTTTCAACAGTAATTCAGGCTCTATTATTTCCATTTCAGCATATGCTGTTGAATTTTGGCAGAGTACAGATTTGTCTGTTGGAAGAATAAGCTGTGTATGCTTTGGAGTGTTCATTTTTGGTTTATCTTCATTTGTACTCATCTCGTAGTGGGGAAAATATGTTCTTCAAGTGTAATGAATTTAGCTTTGTGTAGCAAATATGTATTAAGACAAACTTAGTCAGTGGTACTTAAATGTTTTAATTACATAAGAGACTCGGCATTTCATGTCTCATCTTTCAGTCTTGTCACTTAGGACTTTAGCTTTGACAGGTTTGGGGACAAGAAGGTGTTATGTAAATAGTAAGGGGTTTTTTTCTTCTGATTCCCTGTTGTGTTCTCTCTATTTAAACAGCTATTCTTACACTTGAGATGAGGAATTAAAACACTTATTAAAACATGAGTGATAACAGGGAAAAGCTATGAACAGAGTAAGCTTAAATTCTAAGGGACCATGATCAGTGGAGTCAAAAACCTGCTTAGTTCTGTTGAATGTAGATGGTAGCCCCTGGGAGGGACTGTACCTTCACCTGTACTTCTAAAATGAGAGTTCTTTGCAAATGAATGGCTGCAGCGTGGCTCATTGTGTCAGGGAAGGGACTTCTTTCTCTTTCCAGACTTTGATCAAGAGTGCATTTGTGAGCATCTACTGCCTGCTCACGCAGCTGCTGCAAAGAAACTTGAATCCAGTAGTTGATTAAATTGCCTGAAATACTTCAAGATGTTATCCAAGGAGACAAGTGGTTTATTGCAAGTCCAGTGTCCAAATTCATTATTCTGGGGCTTGGGATACCTGCATCGTCCCTCCAGTGTCCCTGTTGTGCTGTGGGTGATGGTGTGCAAGTCACACCTTGGTGTTCTCACTGATGTGTAGTGTTTTGCCCTGGAGAGTGACTGTGTTCTGTCAAGGTGGTACTGGACATGTTGCATCACAGAAAAAAAAGATGCTGTGCAAGAGGATGATTTAGTCAGAAACTTTGAATGCAAAGTTGGAACACCCTCATCTCAGAAACCACAGCCCCTTTGGCTGGGCAATCCCGGGTACAGTCAGTTCATATTCTAGTGCCTGCCTCTTGCGGGTGGGAAGGTGGGGGGAGCAGCGTGCTGGGCAGCTCCAGCCTGTGTTTCCCCCATGCAGCTCGTTGAACTTTCCTTATCTCTGGAGGGGAAGCATCGTCTTCTGCCTGCTGTGAGAGTCCCTCACCCTCTGAGCCCCCCGGTAGAGGAGACTTTTCCCTCCGCTCTAGCTGAAGGCTGGGTGCTGCTGGGCAGACGCCTGAGGCTGTGAGGCGGTGCTGGCCCCAGTCCCTGCCCCCTGCTCTGGGGTCCCTGGCTGGAGCCGCCCAGCTCATTGCACTGCAAGTGCAGGGAAGGAGGCACACACAGCAGAGACAGGTAAAGTGCCGTGGGGTCCTGGTTCTCACCAAGAACCCACTGTCTCTTCCTTCTCCTCTGCCCTTCCCTTCCTTACCTCTCTCCAGCCTGAACCCCTTGAGGGTTCCTTCACTGCATACAGGGCTTTTTGTTTTAGAGGTGCTGAGAACCTGGTTGCAAGGGGGAGGATGGGTGCTGGTGGTACAAGGGCTTATCAGCAAGACTTCTGATTATGATGTTGGCTTTCAGCTATCAAGCTTCAGATAAGGCAGCGGCTACATCAGAGTGAGTGATAAAATAGCTTGGATTTCTTTACATGGAAGAGCAGCTCTTTAGGGAGCAGGAGGAGAAGGCAATCTGGAATCTCATAACTGGAGAGTTCTGCAAGGGTGACATCTCAAAGATCTGATCACAGCATATGCTGCTGTGGTGCAAGGAATGATCTCTGG
The DNA here is from genome assembly GCA_033439905.1 of Ceryle rudis. Lineage (NCBI taxonomy): Eukaryota > Metazoa > Chordata > Aves > Coraciiformes > Cerylidae > Ceryle > Ceryle rudis. The sequence goes on along the minus strand of JAAGNO010006486.1, from coordinate 46,505 downwards.
AGAAATGCTGGGTGGGATCTGCAGGAGATCCCCACAAGCTGATTAGGGATTGTCTAAAAGCAGCAGTGAACTTTTGAAAACAATCTGGTTTCACTGACAAAAAGAACTATTTTGTCCTGAAGATTGTCTTATCAAGCTGGGCTATTTCAGCAGACTTTTTCTGCACCTGATAATTGTCCACTCAAGTTAGTCAGGATAAAAAAGCACTTTCCTTAGCATTTAATCTCCTTATATATTATTTTAGCATGCTTTAATTAAAGTACACCCCCCAATCAAAGTGAATGAGTTGGAATAAGCAAATCAGGATTGACAATGGTAGCGTGATTTAAACTATGCAATCAAACCTTACTGCAAAATTAATAGGGCAAAGGGAGAAACAAACACAAGAAAGTTCATTGTCTAGGAAACCAGATATGTCTGAATGAGAGACATGGAGACATGTACTATGGCGCTCCCAAAAGAATAGCTGAAAAGGGTTTCAGTGTGTGCAAGAACAGGATAGAGGCATTAGCTTCTTAAGAGTCTAATGTTTAAATTTTTTGTCTGTCAGTCTGAGTCTGTTACAAGACTGGAGTTAAGTATTTGTGATACTGAAGTATTGCTAGGGGCTGTTGAAAGCTGTTTTCATAAAAGACTACCTTGCTGATAGGTGAGATTAAAACAAGCTGATAAAGGGCATTCATATTTATCAAATGTTCAGCTCTGTATCTCAAGCCGTGGCAAAGAGCTCTTTTTTAAAAAAAAAAAAAAAGAAAAACAATGTATCAACATTCAGCAACAAAAAGAAATGCAGAAATCCAGTGTGGCTGCAAATAAGCATTTGAAATGAAAAAAAGGGAGAGAAAGCCTAACAAAGTCACCTCAGGGTCAGAGCAGTGTTGGCCAGTGGGGGCCTCTCTGTCGTTAAAATCAGGGACTAATCCTAGCATAAGGAGCTGCAATCTGTAGAGCGGGACATAATCTGTTATTTTAGTTTAATTAATTACCTGTCGGGATGGTGACTCTTGCAGCTGGGCTGAGGGTGCAGAGGCAGAAAGTCCTCTCTGCAGTAAACTTGGTGCAGGGTGGATTAAAGCAGCTCATGTTCCTCAGCGCTGTGGAAGGGATGTGACTGCAGAGGTACCTGTATGAGTGAGACCTCCTCACTGTCTGCTTCCTTTCCATCCCGTTGCATTATTGCAATGTGTATCCTTGTCCTTCAGGAACTAGACCAAAAGCATCGTTGGTTTCATACAGGACAACTGTGAGAGTGGCAGTCTTTTCTGGTGAGAATCAGTGACACTGTGGTGAAAAGCTCTGCGTAGCCCGTTACTACCCTTCCAGCTAGTTTATCTTTCAGTGATCTTTGTCACACAGCACAGGGTAGCACAGATAGCAAGAGCTACTAAAACATGTATTTCCATAGAAACTGTCCTAGCTGCTGGTGGAAAAATTAATGGTATGCTTCTTGTGAGTACAACTACTACAGCTCTGATCTGTCTACATGAAGAGGCATGGTCTTGAATTCCGTTTCCCAAATGTGTTGCTAAAGACTGTTTTCCCTTTTTGCAGAGTGAGGCAGCAGGGGAGGGGTACTCTCCTTCACCCTCCCTGCCTGGAGCACCCTGCACTGACACGGGGCAAGTGAGAGTGCCAGGCCCTCCCAAAATTTGAGTTCAGAGATCTGCAGGGGGAGGGTCCCAGACTTTGCCTGCAGTAATTGTGCAAGCAACTTAAGGAGCTAGAAAAAGCTTAGGGTTTGTTTGGAACTTCTTTACTACTTCCTTTTTCACTCCCTCTATTTATTTTCTATTTTATCTGAGTTTAAAAGGATTTGTTTGCTTTAACAAAACTGCATTTAAGTTGTATTTAGGTGGAATGCGGTTTAGTAAAATAAACAGTACTATTAGGAAGAAAGCTGAAAGAGCTATTTGGTAAAAAGGGAAATAAATCTGGCTGCACATGCATCCTTGGTGAACTTGTATTTGCATATTGGAAAAAGATCTAAATTAAAAACTTGGGAGCAAGCACTTCTAGATCATTCTGATCTCTATCTGTACTCTGTAGCTTAGGCCATCTCTGATTTATAGCTATGAAAGTTTTGTGTGAATATTGCCTTTTGACTCCGTTCTTTTTATTTTCCTTTTTAATCCAAGTATCTTCTGATTCTAATAGCCACTAGAGGAAATGTTCAGATTTTTGAAGATCTGCTTCTTATTGATATCAGTGAATCATGCTGAGATTACACAGAGTCAGAACTCTGAAGGTAAGGCCAGAACTCCTGTATGAGGGATGTATTTTGTGTGGATGGAAAAAGCTATGCGTAGTAAAATAGATGCAGTACTGTTTAGTAACTAGGAGCATGTTCTCTGCTCTCTTGATTTTGTGGAGCTATGCCAGCAAACAGTTTAACCAAGATAGCTTATTATCTAATAGCCTTTTATTTTTATTGTTTTTCTGTAAATGCATTTAATGAAATCTGCATTAAATACTTATGTTAATTATGTGTGTCTATATAGTTTCAATCACTGCATACAATGCATGTATTTTTGTATAACACAATTGAATGGTAAAACAGTAAATCAGCTTTTAGTAAAGAGATAATCTTTTACAGGTTTGCCTCCATTATTGCACAAAGCTGTGGTTAGTATTTTCATTTTATCTCTCTACTGACATTTTATATTATAATCTAAAAATAATAATTTATTACATGTATTTATAATTTTTTTCCTTAGGAGGAAATAATAACTGGGAAATATCTGAATGGTAATGTACAGAACTTTATGCTTCTAAAAGGAATTAAAACTCAGTATCACACCATAACTTTTTATGTTCCATTTTTCATGTGCAGCGCTCCTTGATATACTTAATTTTCAAAGGTAATGTATTACTGTCACTACCTTGATATTTCAGTAGTATCTTGCACTTCAGATATGATCTGTTTCATTTCCACAGAAAGCGGAATGTTATGGATAGAATGAAATTGGCACACGTGATTACTTTGATTTAGATCTCCTGTGAGGAGTATTTCCTCTCAACAAGAAAAAAACCTGGTTTTCACGATAAAGAAAAAGCATGCATAGAATGAGGCTGAGGATAAATACCTGCTACAGTTTTCAAAAGTTCTGATGATTAACTTTGTTCCTATGTTTCAGAATGGCTTCTTAAGGGAACTAGGTGCAGTTCCAGCTTTCTGTCCATCTCAGTCCTGCTTCATCCCACTTCCTCCAGCTCTTGCCAACTTTTGAATTATTTGCTAATTTTGTCTAAATTTCAAAGAGCAGTATAAGCCTCAAAGGCAATTCCACTCCTAAATATTTTGAGAAAATCAATGGCTGTGTAAAGAAGACACACTGAAATGAATGACTCTGCTGAGAGAAAGGCAGCAGGCATTAGTCACTGTACTGCTTTCTTTCTACAAGCAGATCAGGACAGGCATAATGGGGTGCCAGGAGGCAGGCCTATAGGTCTGGACTGGCCACACTACAGCTTGTCTCATGCCTGGATATGGAACTAATGGCAACACATTGGGTGGTTGTGGAGTTAGATGAAAAAAAAAGTGTAACTTGTTCATTCCATTCCTCATTGAACTATTTGTTTTCATTGCATTTAATAGGTCAGATATTAGTCTGGTTAGGCCAGAAAGCTAAAAACTTGTGTCATGATGATGTTAGTACCAGGATTTGGTTTTCTTATTCTTGTTTTGTCTTGTAATTTTCTGGTTTACCGATTATATTATTTTACTGGCAATTTTGGTCATGTTTTCTGTTACAGTTCTAATGTCTGGACAGCAGATACTCTTACAAAAGTCATGGCATATTTTCATACCCGGGAAGTTACGTTCACTCTTAGCAGCCTACAGGTATGTGCCCTTTAAAATGCATGAAATTTTTTATTTAAAAAGGAATTAAAAGAGCAACCTGTCTCTGTAGCCACACTCTGAAAAAAGGAGTGTAGCCATGCAGCTCCATGGCACTTGAACCTTTTCCCAAGCACTGTTTCACTGTCATAGCTCATCCAGACCTACACAAGACTAGCATTGCCACCTCCCATTTGATTAGGTTTATTAATAGTTTAAGGCTGTAAGGAGGTCTGGGCCCTCTAGACAACAAGGACCTAACTATGTGAATATTTGTTGGTGGCAGTGCAAGCTAAGCAAAGAACAGTTTCAACTCAAATTCCAAACGAATTCTGAAACAATTCTGTCAGGAATTAGAAGGGATTTTACTCCAGCCTGGTGCTAATTAGCCTTACAATGCTTTCTGTTCCAATATTATAATTCCCCTTAGATTTTCAAAACAGGCATGAGATTGTTAACTGGTACTGAAGTTTGATATGAGAGAGAATTTTTTTGCCATACAACCTGGTACAGGCTTTTCTTCCCATCTAATGGCACATTTTCTTCCGTTTTTTTTTTTTTTTAAGTAAGAATAATATGCACACAGTACCTAATTTTTTTTTTTGAGCTCTTTAAAAATTTCATTTTCACTACTCTGCTGCATGAAGCAGAAAAGTATTACTACTCTGTTTTTATGAAGTGAGAACATGAGACATTTTTGTTAAATGGCTCACTGGAGAGGACTCACTCATGAAGCCAAGAATAGGATTTAAAAATTGCTGTCTTTCAGAATTACATTTAGATGAATTTTGGTTACACTTTGTGTTGAGTATAGTTATTCTAGTCATTGACAATGTAGACAGTACAGAAGCTAAGCACTTATCTCTTCTTGAGAGGAGATGATTTCAAGAAGTAAAAGATGCCCCTAGTACAAGTTTTATGTATATGCTTATTTTTCTCTACTTCAGATGTCCATAAAAAGTTATCTGAAGAACCTTTTATACCAACCCAGGCAACTGCTATCCGAATTTCAACAGCTTGATCAGCAGCAGTTCCAAACTGCAATGAAGTATCTCTTCAACAGCAGGAAGGACCATCTTGTAAGTCACTGTGCAATTGTGTAAAAAGAAAAGCTGGTGTCAATGTTTTAGTTAAATAGGAAAGGCACAGACTGGGGGTCTCGCAGGGTACACCATGCAGTTACTTAGCTGGCTTGGATTAGATTCCGGGAGCCCCTGTCCTTAGATTAGATTTACCTTCATTTAATTCTTGTTGTCTAAAATTTTGGTTCCAAGTCAGTTGTCTGGATTTTGTCTGTAATCAGTGGAAAGAAATGCATCTCCAGAGAATGATTTACCTTCCTATGTAAGTATCTAAGGTAAGTAAGATCAGTTGTTCTCAGGAGTGCCCCTGCAGAGGGAATCTCCACTGCAGGGGTGGGATCATAGCCTGATGTATGAGAGCATCTGACATCTTCCCTGCAGGGAGGAAGGGCCTCCAGTGTGGGTATTGCTGAGGAGGTGGAGATTAATCTGGGAGAAAGGGAGAGCAATTCCACAGATGCATGAGGTGGCAGCCCAGAGCAAACACTGTAGAATCACTACTCCAACAATGGTGGTGCAGCTCCTGCTGCCAAAGCACACAGAATAGGTGTGCAGCATGCACTGGGAGCCAGAGCAAGAGAGCATAAGCCCTTTGAATAAACTGTAAATTCAGCCTTCTCAAACAGCATACTTAGTTCTTCCAGGACTGCATGAACAATCACCAGGCCCAGGACTATCAGCTCTGACCAGGCTTGTCCTAGACACATTGACTTGCAAACCAGAGCAATCTAATAATCCATCCCCAGTCAGAGTGACTGTTCCCTGGGCTTGGTTCTTTGATCTTTCCTGTTCTTCTGGAGGGGATGTTTGTAGTAAGGCTGCAAGAAATACTGCATGGGAAAATGTCTATTCTAGAGATGTCTGCACATTAAGTTATGTACTAATACTCATTCAATCCTGATATCCTTTCTTTTTTCCAAGTAACTAACATTATAATCAGCCATTTGGATTATTTTTTCTGATTTTCATTTTGATTTTGTCAAAGCTGGTCTCTGGTCAATGCCAGAAAGAAAATATTGGAAGTAATGCAACCAGACAGTATTTTGCAGCTACTTTTCATGAGAACAGCATCGTATTTTTTTGTAGAGTGCTTTCTGTCAGGCCTCAAAATGAGCAATATATTAAATTAATCAAAGGTATGTTCTTTTACCCCTTCATTGCTTGCAGGAAATGGGAAATATTGTTCTTGATTGGGACAAGACTAGAGAGAGAATTTTTCAAAGCCCAGGAGTAAACAGGACCTTGTTGCTTGTAACACTGGATAAATGCTTTCGGACTCTGAGTCCTTTGGACTGTGTGGATATCCTAAGCCAGGTTTTGAGTGTGTCAGCAGTGAACTATCTCCAACCTGATGTCATTGGGAGCCTCCCAAACATTCTGCTGGAGGATGCATTCAGAAACTTGTAAGCCATTTATTTTCCAGACACAGTTAATACTATGTAGTAGTTGCTGACCATATATACTTCTAAAAGTAGATTACTATATGGTCTGAGTCTATTTTCCTGATACAGCTTTCTGCTTGTGTTGCTGTTGGTAAAAACATTTTTCCATGTGTGTCATTTGAAAAAAAAAAAAGTTAACTCATTAGTGAACTAACATGTCCTTGTGTCACTTAGATCAACAGTATTCAAGGATCTCTATGACAAAACCTCAGCAAATACACAGAGATCTGTGTATGGCTGGATGAAGCAGATTCTACAAAAATCCTGTAACGTGAGTGGTATGTTATGCATAGAGTATTTTCTTCTTGTTTACCATAAGAGGAAAAAAAGTCAGCAAAAGGCTTATCCATTGGATTGAATTGTTTTCCAAATTTAACTCAGGTCTGTTTCGGTGTTGCTGTCTTAAATATCTTTTCTCCTGAACACAGTAAATATAATATGTTTTTCACAGCAAATAGTTCTCCCAAGACGCTTGTTCTTCATCTCTTCTGCACAGAGCTATATACAAAGTCTCTGTACTCAAGTCCTTTTTCTAAGACTGAAATAGGATACAATTGCTAGGTGCTCTGCACAGCCTTGTTCACTTCTATGCTCCTATTCAGACTAGAAAAATAGATCTGTCTCGGGATACAGTAGCCAATGCACTGCTTAAAAATGCAAAAGAAATGCAAGATGTTGTGAAAGTTCTACTGCATGTGGCTCCAACTCATTTGGAAAAGGGACAAGAGAAAAACAAAGTTAATTAACTTTATACATTTTACCACATCTGTTTGCCTTGTTAATGTGTCTTAAACAACTGTGCCACATCTGGGAAAGTGCAGGACAGGCTCCACAAGGGGGCTGTAAAGTGGCAGTGGCACTGACACATCAGAGACAGTGCTTGGGTTTCACTGAGCATCCCAGCAGTGCTGTCCTGGAAGCATTTTAGACGTCCAGATGTGTGTATTCTTCCTCTGTCCCTAGAAATGAAAGGCAAAATGCCCACCTGCTTCAGTGGAGCTAAATTTGGCTCCTGGGACTTCTGCCATTTTAAAATCTCAAGAGTAACCCATTATGTTGTAGAGAGGAAGTTCATGATGCTGCTGTAAGGGATATTAGTGCATTACTGGGGAAGCAACGATGCAGAACTTGTCTGACGATACTCAGCAGTCCTGGGAAAATCCCACAGTATCGGACATCTTGGGTTGTGTCTGAAACATCAGTGAAACCTCAGTTTGTAAAAGATCACCCATCTTGGGAGGGCCTGAGAATTACCATGTCTCTCTTACCTCCTGGCTACTGCTTCCAGTGCAAAGCAGTGCAGATACGGTGAATCCTCTCCTGAAGGCAATGGGTAGGTAGTGTGGTAGGTCTGGTAGTATGAGCTGCAGAACCCAGCAGCCCTGAGCAGGCACAGTTGGACTGCTACCACCATCCAGGTTGCTAAGTCTAAAGCTCACTCGAGTATATCTGCACACCATGTGTCACAGCAGAGTGTGGGACAACAGAAGAGTCCTGCATTAGTCTGATTTATTCGCTTATATCTGTGTAGCACTGGGACCACCTGGAAAAGGGAACAGCCCCCTGCAGAAGCAGCACCTTCCTCACTGAAGCTCAGCAGAAAAGAAACTTGAAAGAAGCCTCATATTTGTGATGCTTATGGGGCCACTTTCCAAGCATTTTTACTGGTTTTGGTGTCAGAGAGCATATTGTCCTGCAGTGTGCCTGCAGAAATGCAGAGGGCTTTTCCATTACACTGCACCTCCCTGCTGTGTCAGGCAGCCCCTGCAACTGGATCACTGAGTAAACAGACAACATGTGGTTTCTGTGTCTTAAAGTCAAACCTTTTAAGATATTTGTCACTCAGCCAATTATCATGTTTCATATACTAAAATCACTGGGGTATTCAGAGATGAAGCATGCTGTTAGCCCTTGCAAAACCAGAAATCTAACTTTTTTGCATTTTGTACCTTATTTAAAAATAACAAAATAGTTTTGGGGGTCATAGCTACCATGGTTGATAACTGCAAGTTTTTTTCTGCTAAAGGCCACAGTTAACATTCTTAAATTGTTCTAGTTTTTCTTTAACTTTTCTATCATATATTTCAGCTCTCTTAATATTCTTGATAATGAGAGGTAGTATCACTTGAAAAATGGAGGCTTGACAGATATGCTGAGAGGTATCCTTGTCTCAGATAAGGAACTTAGATCTGTGTTTTCAAAAAAAAATCACATATTTAATGCAGTTCTTCTATTTCTGATACTTATAGGCTGTATTTTTTCAGATACTGAAAACCCTTCAAAGTGCAGTGATGATTTTATTTAAACAGATTTGTGAGTATCAGCACTGCTAAGGAATATGTTCAGAGGTATCACATGTTGAGTCATTCAGATTATGACACCTTGGAGAAAACACTGTTTTTGTGGCTCAGAGTATCCATCTAGTCCATAAATATTTTTTTCTCAGTGATACCTGGTTCTTGATTTAATTTTTAATCCTTGGGAGAATGTTACTAAATGAATGATGTTTTTTAACTATTATGCAGTACTTTGTATTTTTTGCCAACCTATTTCCATGTGTGTATATGAATGGGTTTTCATTTTCTCTATTATTGCTACTGCATATTGCTGAAGTAAGTGGTATCATCAATAATAATATATAAGATGTATAAAGTGTTACAAAGTATCATGTGTTCCTGGTGTTCTTAAATAATATTTTTGATTAGGAAAACTGAATTTAAGAATCACTGCTCCATATTTAATACTATTGGTTTAATTTTTCCTGTCCCATACTTCATCCATTTTCTATTTCAACAACATAAAACATTAATCATTTTCATATGAGAACATCTGAAACATTTGAAACACTATTTCATTTTCATTAAAAAATGTATGGGCTCATAAAAATGTGGTGCTAAATCTAGCTAATGGAAGGAAGCTGACTCTGCCTGCTAAAGATTTTTCTGATGTGCAGATTTTTTTTTTTGGTTGTTATTTACCAATTACAATACACTGGGTACAATATATTTGAGAAATAATGACTTTCTTAACATTGTAGTGAGTACTTATTTATACAAAACAGAGTTCAATGAATCCACTTCTTGGGTCAGTGCAGAAAACTTATGGATTTTGGGAAGATACATGGTCCATCTCCCGTTAGAAGAAATTCTGAAAATTAGACTCAATGAAGTAAGTAACAAAATGTGGTTGGATATATCATTGTCAAGTGATATCATCTACAAACAATATGAACATAAATGCAAATTTAAACATGAAAAGGAAGTTTATATATTTTAATTACTTAAAGTGAATGCAAATCCATTGTCAACCAGATAGTGTTGTCTTTTGGAAATTCGAAAGTGCCTGTCATTAATATATAATTATTTATCTGTAGCAGACTTCTGTGACTTGTACAGAAAGATAGGGACCAATGATGGAAGCCCCTCAAATTGTTTGAAAGTCTGACAGAGAATTGCTTACTCAGCTTTACCTTCAAAAATACTGTATTATCCAAATCTATCTTCTTTCTTTCTCTATAATAAGAATGGAGTCAATTAATTTAGAGTGTCAAACATGTATTTTATTGGATGTAATTGTTTCATAATCCTGACATATGATTTTGTTTGTGCTGGTCAGATAAGACTATTTATTAGCTATGACAATGCAACAAAGCAGTTGGACACAGTGTACGATATCACACCAGAGCTTGCACAAGCTTTCCTGGAAAGAATAAACTCATCAGGGTTTGACATGAGAAACACTTCCACTATCTACAGGTAAGAATGCTTTTCTTTTCCTTTTATTTCAGTGTATGGAGAGAATGAATAAGTAAGGAGAAAAGAGATGAGCAGTAAGTAGCTGATGAAAATGTTGATATGGAATAGTTCTTTCCCTCCAGGAGAAAAATCTAAGCTGAAATCCAACTCTGTTTAGCACCACTGCAGAGTTGCTACTTTATGAATATTTGGAGGCGTGCCTAATTAGCTAATGCTTTGTCTCCTGCTCCACAGTGAGGAGTTGTCTGTAGTGTTAGAAGGAGGACTACAGCAGTATCTGGTGATCCAGTCAAAGCTCCATCACATTGTGCAGTACAGAAATAAAATAAATTGGGGTAGCAGAACGTGAGTTGCCTTGGCTGTTTGAATCACAGAGGATGGAGGTGTTTTGTAGAAATCATGTTACAGTTAAAACTGAAGGAGGCTTTAGCTCATGCCAGGCAGGAATGCAAGTGGTTTTTAATTGGCATGAGTGTCACCAAAGAGGTCACAAAGTGAAGAGGTACAAAGCCTGTAGAAATGAGCCGTGTTTAAACAAATGTGACTGTTATGTGTGTAAGCAGGAAACTGTATTTTCGGGGCTGTCCAATCAGCATTGAACTTACTTTAACAATTATTTAAAAAAAAATTAAGAAAAAAACCCCAAAAACATACCCAAAACCAACCAACCAAAAACCACATACACACACACAAAACCCCAACAAACCCCAAACAAAACAACACCAAAACAAGAATGAATACTCATGAATATGCAGTGAGCGTGAGCTAGCTTCGAGAAACTGCTGTACTCCACATTTACATTTACACAGAGGTATAAATGGTTCTATTTAGTCCCAAGACACCACTGTCTGAAGTTATTTGTAGTCTCCTTGGAGGGTACCTTGGAGTTTTAAACTAATGGAGAATATACTTTATGGCTTCTGAGCTCCTGTCATTATTGCAATGTAACTCACTGACTTCCATGAAGTATTGCTGATTGTTGGAGATGTGAGAGAATTGTGCCTACACTCTAAATTTCAATGTCAGAAATCTTAAAAATTATTCTACCACTCATGAGACGTGCCACATTCTCACAGATGAGACAAATGTCATGCTCCATATCCTTAATTTATTCCATTTTTACAACACACTTACTTTAGATTACACATTTTAACCATACTGATGATTTAAATGCACTTTTAAGAAGTAGTATTATTCATTGCTGCTAATCCCAAAGGAGATGAAGAGCTCTTGGTGGCTATGCAATAATGCATCAGAAGGTAATTATTTGTTATAAAAATGCAGTTATAGATGTTTCTTTGATTTGTATGTCAATTTGATGATGTCCCGTGAATTCAGATGGGCTGCTGAGGCAGTAATTTGTTATATCATTAAGGAAGTTGTTGTTGAGGGACTAGAGGAACTAAAACCCTTCTGCAGCGCAGAATTTTACCACCTTTGTGCTAGTGCTGCAGCGTTGTCTGCTGTTGATTTAGTTCACATCTGGACATTATTGCCTGGACTCTGCCTGTGCCTGCATCGTTCAATTGCTAAAAACCAGAGACTGTAACAGGAAAACCAGGCTTTGTATGGCCTTGTCCTTTGCTTACATAATTTACACAGGCTAGTTTTTTACAGTGACAGGCTTCCTACAAGTGAATCATTACCATCATTATGAATTTTAAAGCCCAAAGAGAGTGATGCATAATTCTGTCCTCCTTTGGTGGGCTGCAGGTAATGGCAGCAAATAACCACAAGGCCTAAGTCAGAAGGCCACCTACAGCAGGCGCTTACCCTTGATGGTGTGACTGCTGCTCTCTACCAACTGTGGTTGTGGTTGTGCTTTCCAGAGGTTAATGGAAATGCTGACTTTAATATTACAGCGTGGGTACTGTGAAGAAAAATGAGTTCCATATGTGGTTCACAGCACTGCCTTGCAAACGTCTGTGTTGGCACAAGTAAGACAGTGAGCCTTGGCGTGTTTTCTCCTAGCCAGTGTTGAACTGGATAGGTCTCCATCCATCAGCCAGTCATATGTTTGATGTGAAATGTATCAGGCTTTGTCTAAACCTGAAATGCTAAAGAGACTATGTAATACTCTAGCTGCTGCTCTGACATGCGAATGAATTATGTTGCATGTCAAACCCAAGCAGGGTTTAGAGTTCAAAATATCCAGTCAATCCAGATAAGAACTCAGGAAGCCACTTCTAGAAACTTATTTAGCCCTCCATCCTTTTAAAAACAGAGTTTATACTGCAAATTTTGCCACGGGGAGTGGAGTCATTAGCTGGGAAAATCCAGCTATGGACAAGTGGAACCAGGAAAGTTAAATCTTTGACAGCACAAGCAATCTGGGTAGAGTTCAGCTGAATACAGACAGTGCATAAGTTTCCTACCCCAATTTCAGGCCATGTGGAGTTTTAAAGATTGCAGTGACGGACAGAAATGATTCAAGTTTTGAGCACAAGTAGGGTATGCAATACTATATTTCAGTTTCCTGAGAATTGCACCTTTTATGTCAGAAGTTATCTAATGTATTTTCTTCTATATAGGCTAGGTTTATTGGTTTGCTTTTATGATGACATGGAACAGACAGATGCTGCTGTGGCACAGGCTTTACTTCATCAAATGATTAAATGCAATCAGTTGAGAGGTTTCCAGGCTGAAGTTCAGAAGGTGGGTACAATGCTCATTTTTCTTGCCTATCCTAATCCTGAAAACAGAGGAGGAGGGATTTTCTTCTTGAAATTAGAAATAAAATAGTTTAAAACAACTGGCATCTAAGAAATAAGTGGAAATAATTCTTGATTATATAATACAAAGAACAAAAGCCCTTTTTTTTTTTTTTACAGTGTTCCCTTTTTTCTCATTCTGTTTCTTCCCTTTACATATTCTTTTGACAACTATGGTTCTATTTTTTAATTTTTATGAACTATGTGGTCACTAAGTGGTTGCCAGTGCCTATTGCAGAAACTCCAGTTAAAGTTTTCATTGATAATGAAAATTGATTCTTGGCTGATTTTTATTTCCCTTCTGCTTTATTTACTTTAGCTCAAATCTCAACTCCTGAACATTGCCATGCAAAACCAGACATTGAATTATATCCTTGGATCGCTGTCAGATGCTGTGATTGGACTAACTTCAAGTCAGCTGGAATCTTTGTCACCTGAAGCAGTGCATAATGCTATTGCAACATTAAGCCAAGTCTCTGGGTGGGCCAAAAGCCAAGTTATGATTCTATCCAGTAAATACCTCTCTTATGAAAAGGTACCTCTGATAACAACTTTCCTACCTTCTGTTTTTAAAAAAGTGGAATGCCTTTCTCAACAATAACTGAAAAGTTTAGTACAAGACTTCTTAGTACTCTTAGTGGTCTGAAAATGTTATGTCAAATAAAACATTCAAGATTGTACCTTCCAAAGTAATTCTCTAGTAACAGAGAGAATTACTATTTGCATTTGGCAGTTGTATATATTATTTTGACTGTATCACTGCCCTGAGCAGAATTTGAGTGATCACAGATCCCGGACTATATACTGAAATATACTGTAAAGGAAGAAATCAGAGTCCTCTCTGGAGTTTAGGAAAAAAAAAAAAGAGCCTCTGAGAAAATTGTTGCCTTTGTTCCCTGGACAGTCTTGTCTGAATTGAAAGATATCCGTGGAAAGTGCATCCCCAGGCAAGAAATGTATTAAGTATTCAACAGTAATAGATTTTATTTATTTATTAGCTTTTGGTTTTAAATACATCTACTGTTCACAAGCTAGAAAACTTTGTTTGTCTGTGCTGTTATCTCTGCAGGTTTTATCATTTTATAACGTTAGTCAAATGGGTGCATTGGTAACTGGTGTTAGCACCCAGTCATTCTACGGCATGAACCCAAAGGAGCTTTCTCAGATTATTCGAGGAACAACATCCCAATACTTATCTGACTTATCACCTGCACAACAGCAAGGGATCCTCGGGAAGGTGATTATAAACTCAAGTGTGCAGCAGGTTCTGTCTGTACAGGAGCACAATAACCAGATACGCAGAGCATCATTTAAAATGTTATCACTGAGATGTGTGGTTCAGCTCAGTGGTTAATATTTCCAGTGGTTTGGGGTTTTTTTCTGAACATGAAGTATATTTTGAAGGTTGTCTCTTGCTTAGTCCTGTGGCATTTTTAATACTGACATGTTTTTCCTTTATCCTCTTAAGAGGAATATTACACAGAATAGAAAGAAGGGCAAATCCTGTAAACCTAAGCATCAGTTCTGAAATGCTATGTATTTATCTGTACCTCTGTTTAGATAGCTGCATCTGGAGATTTTTCTTCATCAGTCAAAGATATACAAGGAGCTTTCTTTAGAGAAGTATCTCTTTCTAATTTGTGGAAGCAGACTGGATATAATTCTTCAATGATGAAAGGAAAAGAACTAAGAAGCAGCCAGGTAAAAAATATGCAGTTCTTGTTCTGCTGCAGTTTAGTATCATGGGAGAATAGGAAAAGTGTCATAGTACGTAGGCATTCGAGGAACATAGGTAAAATGAATGAACTGACCCAGATATATCTTGACATAAACAACCAGGTGTCACTTAGAACCTGGGCAACATTATGAGACAATGTTACAGAAAGGGAAGCATTAATATGCTAAAAAATGTTTAAATGTCTTCAAGGTTCTGCCATGTAAATTTTCTCTTTCTGATACTGAAGAGTAGACATTTGCATGTATAATCAGCCCTTTGGCTCTGCCCAGAGAAATGCAAGGTTAGACCAGATGATCTCCAGAGGTCCCATCAAAACTAAATTATTCTGTGGTTGTGTGTCATGGGCATGTTTGACATCCTCCCATAGTGCCAGTCAGTGATGTCTTGTGAAGAAATTCAGCACTGAATGCCAAACCTTTTGGTTGGCTGAACTGGACCATAGAAATGCCGTTGGAGTACAGAAGAGAGTTAAGCATACAAAAACCTGGCAGTGGTTATTGCACCTTGCAACTGAAATTACCTAAGTTTGACTGTAAATATGGTGGGTTTTATTTCAGGCTTTGTATCTGTATGAATTATTGTCTAAGAAAAACTATCCTGTTGACCTTCTAAGGTATGGATAATAATCTCTCTTGAAATGGGGTTTAAGTCTAGTTTTGTGGTGAGAGCAACTTTGAGGTAAACATAAACACTATGTGGTTCTTTTGTACTATCTTAAGTTTATTCATTTCTTAGTACCACAGGGTAGTTCACCTTCCCCATTAAAAAGGGTCTCCAAATCCAAAATCAGGATCAAAGCATTGCAGAGGTTTTGGTGTTTGAAAGCTCAGGCAATAGTTTTCAATATGGTTATGATTTTACTTTCAATAGCCTTTCAATTACAAGAAATGGGAAAGAGAGGTTGTCAAGAAGCTGTATCTTGGTTGTGGGGAGTAAGGACTAGATCCTGCTTAAATATTCAAAAGACTGAAATTTTCTTTTCCTATCAGTACAGGACAGCTTGTGAAAGGAGTAACTTGTCAAGTCATTGAAAATATGGGCACCGACTTTTTTTTAAACAATTTTAAATTATTTGAACGCAATCTTCATCTACTTTCTCCATATCAGGTAAAACCACAAGATGACTTTGTGTACCTGAGCATAGTAACCAATATAAAAACTGTATGTAAATTAGGATTTCTTTAATTCTATTTTAATTTCTTTCAAAATATTGTATATGTGAACTTGTCTGTTAACGTATTTAATTTGAATCTTTTATGTGTGAATATGTCTGTTAGGATACTTCATGTTGGCGATTTCATTTGTCACTTGAAAATGCTAGAAATTTCTATGGTCCTTCTAATTTTCTAATTCATGAGTAATCTGTTCAGAAATATACAGGTTTTGAAAACATACAAATGCTCTCATGCAGGCAGATATAAGATGCTTCATCTCTGATGGCTACAAAAAGGAAGCTCTAAGCCACTATTTAAAAAAAAAAAAAAAAGTTCTCTGAAGATAATATGCAGAGTTTTATATATACTAATTTACAAGCTTTCATAAACAAACCATATTTTCATTCTTCCTCAAAATTTACAAATGTCTAAGAGCTTAAATTTTTGTTGCTTTTAGGTTAATTGTTTGGCTTGGAAGTATTGGAAGGTCTCCAATGTATCTATTCCTCCCTTCCTTTTATTGGTGCTTCCGTAAGTTACATCTTGCTCCATCTTAAGTTACTGTGTTCATAGCACTACATTCAGAGTAATCCTTCTGAGCACATTTTAAATCACCTCTTCAGTCATAAGAAAACTGATGATTCAAACAAATGGGATTTTATAAAAAGTGGTCACTGACTGTAGCCAAGATGCATCAAATGAAAGCTGGTAATACCTGATGTCTTATGGTATAGCCCAGTTTTGTCACTGTTGTGGATTCCTTTGCATCCTTGAAATCAGTCCCTCTTGAAGTACTCTGTGTGCAGACAGAATCACGATCCAGTGGTGTGACAGCAGTGAGGTAGCTTGTAATGTTGCTGCTTATATTGTTGCTGATGTCAGCTAAAATAAAGGGCTTAATTCACTGAGCTTTCTTGAGCATAATTGTTTAGAATCACAAAACTAACTTAAATGTAGCTTATGCTGGATTTAATTGTTCTGTTCTTTGCTTCCCCTGCCCTATGCTGTGAGTTGTAGTTCCTTACTTGTTCAAGTGGTTTTTTTGAGAATGGACAAAGCCATTGGGTACTGCCCAAGCATATTCCTCTGTATGGTTAAGAACATTTCATTGTATTTAAAGCCATTTTTTGTAAGTTAACAAAATTTAGCATTATGTAAATAGCCAAGTAATATTCAGTGACTTTTTTTTTCCTCAAAAAAAATAGTAATTGTACCTGAATAGGAACTCCTGAATTGTACAACTTCTTAATTCCTCTTTTTCTTTATTTCTTTCTTCCCACGTGCTTGAAGGCATAAAAGGGAGTGAGAATTGTTCTTTTCCTGGAATATTCATAATTGAAAAAAAAAGTAAGAGAAGGCTTCTGTTTGGAAAAAAAAAAAATCATTATGCTTTTTAAAAACTATAAAATAGTAAGAGAAAGGCTTTAATATAAGGCTTTCTACAAACTGCAGCACCAAGTTATTTGGTCAGCAATTGCATGTTGTTTATTCAGGGCATCAGAAGTCACTGGTGCTCTTGCCTCCAAGCCCTGGTAAGGCTGGGCTCTTGCAGCTTTGGGATGTTGCTTTATTTGCAAAGGCTGCCTGCCACTCTGAGTGGAGAAGAGCAGCATTTTATTTAATTTGGCAGGCCTTCTTGGACTTTGATAAAAAGTATACTTTAAAATTACTGCTTGTCCTTAACCCATGCACTACATCTTCATTCATTGGAGAATTATTCCTAATAAAAAGGAGAAAGGGGAAAAGTTTCTGAACTGTAGACAGTCTTGTTTCATATGGTGTTAAAGCATTTCAAAGCACTTTCATCCACTTGCAGCTATTTATAAACCTTAGCTATTTTTTACCATGAAGTTCATATGCTGGTGAACTGGAAGAAGATGTAAGTTAAAGTAAAGTCTGGATTAATTGCACTTTTTCTGGCCTGGCCAGTTCATAATTTTCCAAGTCTAGACTTGTCTCTAAATTTTTCCATCATCACAGATTTTGTGAGCCTGGCTATGGGCGTATGAAGGTCAGGTTTGCATTCTAAGACTGAATTCTTTCTGCAGGGTTGAGTACCTGGAGTATGTTTCAGACTCTTTGTGTGTCCCTTTCATTGAAAGTCTGGGGAAGACTGAGATGGACCTTTTGAATCCAAGCCTTCACAAAAAGAATGCTGTCCTGCAAAAAGTACAGGAGTGCTTGGTAGGTACAGCTAGGAATGGTCAGCAGTGGAGGGGGAGCTGCAAAAAAAAAAAGTGATCTGTAATTAGCCCCTGACATTTACAAACTGAGAGTATTTGATTAGTTTTCTTTCACTTTATTGTCAAGTGGTGCATCACGAAGTTATCTTGCCTACTTGTACTCTCTGGTCTGCATGCACGTGCTCATGGTCTCTTCTATTCAAACAGCAACCTGAGACACGGGCTCTCCTGCTTTGTGTTTGTGTGGTGAAACCATAGTTGATGGGCTCTGGGAGCCCAAAAGGCTCCTACTCAGCATGCTGATTTCTTCATTGTCATGAGCAAGAGCAGCTTAGACTATCACCTAGCTCAGAGAATCGATCAGTGCCAAGACCCCAGGCAACCTGCTTTGAGCAGGAGTGTGGACCAGTCGACCTCCAGAGGTCCCTTCGAAACTCAGCCATTCTGGGGTTCTGTTTCCAGATATTACTGCATTGCATTTCATGCCATAATGTCAGTTACCATCTACGTAAGTTCTTGACTTACTCAACTGTATTCTTACTTTTTTATTTTTCATGTACTCTTTTGATTTTATTGTTTCCTGCCTAAGGAAACCTTTTTATAGCTTTCTTAATATTTTTTCTCGACTCCACACGCGTTTTGAAGTGTCCTCATGACGTGTCATTGCTGACCACCATGAACTGGCCAGGACAGGCTGGAGCTTACCCAGTTGCACCTGGAGCTGTTCCCCATTGCTCCAAGTGGTGCTAGATCTGTAGAGCTGTGGGTTGCACAGGAAGCTCCATGGGAGAGGCAGTGGTACCAGGCAGATTTTGTGACTTCTGCTGTCTGAGAGCTGCAGCCATCATCAGTTTTTAGGGGAAAGTAGTTTTTGATGTAGCTGGGAATATTCATGTCCTTATATATACTAACCAGCTGTATAATCCCTGGGGTTTTGGCAGCTGCTTGAGAAACCACTGGGAACTAAGCCTTCTGGCAGCAAGAGCTTGTGGCCCCTTTGCCACAAGGGCCATGAGTGCTCTGCTGCCAGGCAGATATGCACGACATATGGAGGTGTTGGGTGGTCATCTGGATATAGAGATTGTGGCAGGAGATTTTGGTTTAATTCTGGTTTTATGTGTGCTTCAATATGGAATAAAGAATACACTGAAAACTCTGACAAATGCTTATTAAATACCACCAGTTGCATTGGTAAAAGCAAAAACTATAAAGAGGTCTTGGAAGAAATTTAAGATTAAGTTACCAGTGCAAACTGTTGTGTCTTTGTTACTTAAATGGTCACAGAGATTAAATGTGTCATGATGCAGCTGAGTGATACAGGGCAAGAGGCAAGATTAGCTCTGCCAACAGGGTAAATGCTTCTTGTTCCAGAATGGCTCCATTGCTGATGAATATGATGTTGACCTACTTGGAAATCTAATCTGCCACTTACCTCCAGCCTTTCTACATGACAGAATGTCCCTGAGGGCAATGGCAGCAGCCCTTCATCAGTTCAAACTCTGCCGACAGCTCAGCCATGAGCAGAAGACTGAAATTAAATACAAACTCCTCGAGCTATATGGGTAAGGTATTAGATGTACCACCTTGCTTATGCTGATGGTTAAGTCATGCAAATACCAACCATTTGCTTTTCCCAGGTAGAACCGCAACAGAAACAACACAAAGCAACTTCTGTCACTGGCTGAGCTTGGGGTCTCTGTCCACTAGAATGACATTTCTTTTGTGTGTAACATGATAACTGTGGAAGAAAATACAACCCCAGGGGCATCCTGCATGACTTAAGTCGCATAGGAAAAGACAAGAAAGTATAACGTTTGAGGAGGGGCCAGCAAACAGACACTCTGGCATGGCAAGAGAAAAGGGCATTACAGGCAAAGTATGGCACAGGAATGCAAAGAATGGGGAAATGGAGGCACGATGCTCAGTGTACTGGTGTGAGAAGAGAAATGAAGCAGATTGCCAGTACCTGTGGCAGTGAGCTAGAGAAGAAGGAGAGGGGTGTAAACTTTGACCAACTGAAGCAACAAAGGAACAGCGTGTTAGATGTCGTTAATGACTTAGACTGGGAGTCTGTTTGGAACCACACTGCTGTATCAGTCATGCGAAAAACAAAGCTGTCCTCTATCTGGCAAGAATATACTGTTTCTCTCTTGCATTGTCTCTTAGAAGTATCTTGTTTTTGAAATAGAGTGAATGCATAGTTTCTAACCATCCCTTCAGGCCTCACTTGATCACTTGATCCACCTAATCAGTTTAGTTGCTCATTCAGCTTCCTCCTAGTCAGCATTTTTCTAGTAATAGAATAGCTGTATTTCCACCAGACCCCATGCTTGCATTAATCTGGATACAGATCCATTTTACTGAATCATGACACACTATGCTAAATAATACTTTTTATTATTGTTTAATTTTATTTTTATTTTAAAATATTTGTCTAGTCCAATACCCTCATAGCGAAGCAACAAACCAAATAAAGTTTTCAGTGAGAACATGCACTAGTAACAGATTTGTTACTACCATCAGGCTCTTTCAGGCTGAAAATGATTTATTATTTATCCAAGTGCTTTCTGAAGTCAACCACCAACAGGGTTGGCTAACATTTGTCAGTTTTGTATCAAACAGACCAAACCTGGGTAGTGCTAAGCTATGTCTACTTTGAAGCATCCAGCACCACTCAGAAATGAAGCTGAACTTAATTTTCAATATCAGAAATTCCTACAAATAATTTAGCATGTTATTTCAAGAGAAACGGTACCCATCATAGAATTGATCTCCCATACAGAAATGGCATAGCTGGCATTAGATGAGGCTCTCCAAGGTGTTAGATCTGCCTTCCATAACTCTTGACATTGCAGATGAATGAAATAGCAGCCAGTAAAAATATGGAGCTAATAAGGTATGGATTCCATCACCTATTTTTCTGTACCTTAGTCTTCAAAAGGCAGCATTATCAGCAGACTAGTGCCACACTGAGTTACTTTCCTGAGTTGTTGAGTGAACTCAGTCTTTTCAAAATGAGGGGGGAAAGTGTCCACTTCTGAGTGTGCATGGACCCATTTTTCAGAAATATTGAGCACCTTCAGCTCCTGCTGACATCAGGGAAAGTTAAAATTGTCCAACACCAATGAAAAACAGCCCTTGTACACCTGCAAATAGCTACATATTAGAATAGAGGAAGTTTTTTATTAATTTATAAGCAAGTACTGGCAAGTATTGCTTGCCTGAAGTATTATCCACTTTGGTCCTTAGGATAAGATTGTTGGAAAAAGGATGGTTTCAATTTTGGTTATGAGGTTTGTACTTCTGATGCCTTTTTGCAGACTACTATTACAGTATGAACCTGACAGGAAATGGTAAATTTTCTTTTTAAAAAAAGAATTATTTCTCCCTGTTTGAACACTGTAATGCTAAGAATACTATGACCAGTGAGGGAGAGAGGGAGCTCTATTCATACAGCAATTGAAGGCTTTCTTTGAAAATATAGAGAATTCCACTAATGCCCAATATATCACAGAGACCCAAGGAAATGCAATCTGATGTTAATAAGCATGAATCATCACACTGGCACAGGAGGGTCTGGTTTTCCTATATGATACAGTATAAGAAAAACTCTGAAGTTTTAGAATCATAGAATGCCAGGTTGGAAGGGACCTCCAGGGTCATCTGGTCCAACCTTTCTTGGGAAGAGCACAATCTAGATGAGGTGGCCCGGCACCCTGTCCGTCTGAATCTGAAAAGTGTCTAGGGTTGGGGGTTGCCCACTTCTCCAGGGAGATTACTCCAATGGTTGATTGTCCTTGTCAAAAATTTTCCTCTTCTGTCTAGCAGGAATCTCCCCAGGAGTAACTTGTGCCCATTACCCTTCGCTTTTCCATGTCACACCTCATAAAAAGGGAGTCTCCATTTGCTTTGTAGCCACAGAATAATTTTAATTGCAAACATTCCTCATTAATATAATTTTCCAAACTATTTCTCCAGCTCCCCAAACAACTGGACAGCTGAAACAACATTAGATGTGGGACCATTCATAGCTCTGCTGTCAAAAGGGGAATTAAATGTTCTTGCTGAAAAGGTATGTTTTTATTATAAATTTTACAACTTAAAATATGTTAGAATTTGGATTTGTGGCTGTCCTAAAGCAGTCTAAATTATGTAACCTGAATGCTAAACTAGGTAGATAATTATTTTGGCAAGGAACCATGTGTTAATGTTTCACACATTCTTGACTCCAAAATTTCTTAGATTTCTTCTTGAAAGTAATGGCAGTATAAAAAAATATTTGCATGTATACAGTGATAACTGTACATTGTTATGTAGAAAAAAAAAGGTGCATTTATGGCTCAGACTCAAGCATTTTTTAGTACTTTACACCTTGCAGTGCTGTTTCCTCCATTCCCATTGCCTTCCAGCCATAAAGGTTATGTTTCTTATCTTGTTAATAATGGGATTGTACTGATCAAATTAGCAGTTACTCATGTAGACCTTTGCCCTCGGGACAGTGTAGCACACGTAACAGTAACAGCCTTAGCATTGCACTTTGTAATTTCTTTGCCCTCCTTAGTTCTTATAATTTTTATGTATAGAAGGAAACTATATTGGAATGAGAAATTTGTTGTTTGACAGAAATATGCAAGCGCACTCAGCAACTTTTCCTCAGGAGACGCTGCTTAGAATTGACCAAATACAATAGAACTCTTCAACTGAAAGGAAAGTGTGTAGCAGGGTGGAGGAGAGAGGTCAAAAAAGCCTGAAAAAGGTGATCACATTGAAGTTATTTCTCATCATTTAATTGGATCCCTATCCTCAATTTTTATACTTATCTGGCAAATTTAAGATAAAATAAAGCACTTTCCATATTGCACATGCTAAAATGGTGGAACTCCTTGCTACAGGAGAGTCTGGACAGAGACTCCTATCAGGCAGTGCTCAGGCATTGCGAGAAGCTGAGATGGCATACAAGAGGGAGACTCACTCAGAATTTTCTTTGTTTCTAATTTTTCCCTCCTCAGCCATACGCTGTTGATCTTTCAGTAGCAGCCAGTTTACTCTCCTCTCCTGAAACGTCTGCACAAATAGGAGGAAGGCTGAGCTGTTACTAATCCCTGTAACTTGTGCTGAGGTCTGCACAAGTCTTTCTCTGCAGTTTGTTTTGTTTTAAAAGGGAAAAATAAGTCTTATTTATTCTTTCTTTCCTTTTGAAGTTCCCCAGTATCATTTTACAAATAGCAAAGGCAACTGAACTAATTTCTTCATCTGAGGAGCTTCTATCAACTGTATTTGAATCTATCTCCAGTGTCACTGCCAGCATTGAATCAACTCTCACCAGACCTGGTCAGTATTTCACCAGATATCTGTATAAAATGCCAGATTTACAAAATGGCACTATTCTGGGCTGTGATGGTGCAGTTCAAACAGACTTTTTGTTTCACTTTGTCATCAAATGCATTCTGAGAAGCCAGACAATGAAAAGTAAAATATCGAGTACTTGAAGAGGTTCAGGTTTTTAACAGAAATAAGGAGAGTCTTTGTCCTGGTGCCCGTAGTTGTCATTTATTGAACAATCGCTGAAACAATTTCATTACAGGATTGCATATTTAAGCATCTCCTGGAATGTTCCTGAATGCACAAAGGAAAAAGATAAATTATTTTAATTAGAGGTTTTGTTTATTTTTACTTTCCTTTGTGATCTAAGTGAAAATCCTTGAATTAAAAACCCATGAAGGTGACAAGTTCCTGTTGTGCCAAAAGATTGCACATAGTTTATCCTCTGCTAGATGCAAGCGTATCTTGACTCTGCTGTTCATAAATCTGATGCTGGTGGCACTGTGTTTTGTCTGGCCAAATGGACAAAGATTTTTATAATCTAGAAGATATTTTAAGTACCAACCAAGCTAATGTATTAGTATCTCTGGTGACAAATGGAGAATTTTCTTTGTGTAAGTTACATACTTTGACTATATTCTATTATTACAGTAACTGTATTCTTTCTCTTATCTGAAATTCAACCAGGGAGAATTTTTAAGCTATGCCATCCCATGCTATGAAAAACAACTTTGCCATGGGGGAGGCATTTGAAAAGCACTGATGGGAATTTAGACCCCACCAATTTCAAGGACTTTGGTACTGTCTGCCTTTATGTCTTTGAAAATCTCCCCATTGGTCCTCTGCCTAACAAAATACAGGTCCAAGCTCCCTGAGCCACCATGGAAATCCATCCGCTTGTGTAACAGCAACTCTGAATGATAACTATGTGTCTCTGGGAATTAATTTACTTGTGATAATGCTGTATTCATATACAGGGAGAGGCAGAGGGTGTTCTACAGAGTTGTATTTTTGCATAGCCTGAAAAAACCAATGATCTCTGTTGATCAAAGCAGTCATTACACAATTATCATGCTCTAAAAAAGCAGAATTGAGCTGGTGGAATAGCCAAGTATTAGCCTATCTGTATGCATGAAAGTCACTCTTCCTTCATCAAGTAAACCAGATCATAAATCATATTTCTTTAGACATGGACCACAGGACTAAAGGTTCAGCATCAGGTGTTTCAGTATGCTTGTGTCCTTCCTTGTGCTTTTGTAGGCCTCTGGATCATAACGTGAATCCCAAAGACTTCTCTAATCAGACTAACCCATGTCCAGTGCAGATGCAGATCTGTCTCATCTGCATTGCAAAACCAAAAGAAGCTAATTATCTTTGTCAAAGGATAACTTGGCTCCAAGGCTATGGAGGCTCTTCATTCTTCATTTGGGGTACATGAGCTTAGCTGGGGCGGGGAGTCTGGGAGATGAAAAACTGAAGGATTGCTTGTGCTAGTCTAAGAAATACTTATGCAGTCCAGGCATAGTATTGAAGTTCTGTTACCAATCAATTTTATCAACTCCACAAAATTCACACAGTGGTTTCAATAAGGAATTGAAGTTTTATGGCTGATTTGTGTATCGCTAGAAAATTGTGTCTTATGAAAATAGCTCTAGAAAAACACTGATGCTCTTCTTGCTACTAACCTGCTATTTTGCATTTCTCACATTCCACTTCTGAGCTAGTATTAATAACAGAAACAATTACCAGTGACAGAGTTCTTACATCTATGTCTACATCAAGATAAAAACAAAGGTGATGCTTAAAGCAAGATGGAACATGAGGCAAAACTCAGGAGTCATGTCTTGAGTTGCTACCAGAAAGGAATGGCAGTGCTGGAAAAAGAATTCAAGTTGCTTAACTTAAGCACTTACATATTATAGTATATTATATATATAGTATGGTCTTTATCAAACTAAATGTGATTATATTGCAAAAGAAAAAGTGAAATATCATCAGATACAGGAAGCAAAGTCAAAAGTCTAATTAGTATTTCCCTCTGCAATTGTGCCAATGTATCTGGTGTGATACAAATAATATAATTAATGTTTTTGCCAAGAACACAAAATACGAGGTTTTCTGACTTGGGGAAGGGAACTGCATTGTGTCTGGATGGGTAGTATTTGCATGATAAAAGCTGACCTTTTGCGGCAGGGGAAAGTTAAACAATGCAGCTTCACAAGAGGGCGGTGAAAAGGGAGAGCAGAACATCAGCTGGTACAGTGAAAGCTAAACAACATTTTCGTTTGCTCAACAGATTCAATCTTTTCAGTGTTCTACCCACTACTGCAGCTTCCTTTGATGCAAATAAATCCCTCCTCTGCTCCTTTGAAAGTACAGATCTACTTTGTACATCCTTGCTTTAATTTATTTATCTGGGGGAGCTTAGCTCAGGCACAGCATCTGTGAAATTCTTGCTTTTTACTGGTAAGGACCGTATCCAAAGACATGGAGGGATTATTTTGTTTAGATAATTATTTAATAAGGCTTTCCTAAATTAGTGACAAGGGAGAGAGCGGTAAGCAAGCACATTAGGATTCTAATTTCTGCTTTCCATCAATATTAGAGGTAGTTCATGCCAACAGAGATCAGGATTTGTTAAAACACACAGTGGAAACTGCCTCATTTGATTGTGCATAGTCCCAGAACCTGACCATAAATAAGAATTTTAAATGGAGTTTCTTTGTCCAAACAGTTCTGTGGTAAGTGAACAGCCCTCTCTAGATCCTGACATTTTAACAACATGCTTGACATAAAGAACAAGCACCGTGCTTCTCTGACACATCCAGCTTCTGTCTTCACCTTGTTTAAATGTCAGGCAAGTCTTACAAGACCTACATCTTTGTCAGGGTGCATTTCAGAGTAAAAGAACCTCTCGTGTCTGCTACTTCCCCATCGAGCTGGATTCACATGTGCTGTTTGAACATGAAGTTTATTCAGGTGCAACATTTTTTGGTGAACAATGGCATAGCTGTATGGAGGCTTCCACCAAGGTCATCCCAGTGATTTGCTTTTCACTCCTACTTAGGCAAGGCTCTCACCTAATGGTGGTTTTACCTCAGGGTAAGACCTTGCCTGGGTTTTGATGCCTTTAGGGAATTAGACTTGAAAGAAAGTGGCAAGATATTTCTTAGTCTTACTGCACGCATCCAGATTATAGTTTTATTGTGGCATCCTATATTGTAATTTTTCTGAAATATGTCTGCTCATATTTTCTTTTCAAGTATGCACTGCCTTTGGAGGACAAAGAGTATAACATTTCTTGCAAATTCTAGTTTTATATCCAGGATGTTAACAATGTATAAATGTAAAGATGTTATTTCACTGGGAAATAATTTAATTTATCAATATCACATCATCTGCAGTTAATTCATAGTCTCTCATGCTCTTAATTCTCTATGTTGCCTTGATTTCTTTGTTTCAGTCTCCTTGAAGAAAACTTGCTATTTGACTTTTTTCCCAGGTTGCCTGGGAACCAGAGCACCTTCTTCAGATGAAATTATTAAATTAGCAGAAGCAAATGTCTTTTGGTCAGTTCAGGAACTGAAATGCATGGACATGGGGACTTTTGACAAAAATGTGGACCTTCTTGGGACTGTCTCGGGTTTTAATCGTTCCCAGCTTACTGCCTTGAAGGAAAAAGCGAAGCAGGTAAATGTCCTGTCTATGAAGGAAATTTAAATCCATAATTTGATTTTCCATTATTGAACTATGCAGTTCTAAAATAACAGTGCTATGGCAAAGTCACTACTGCTGCAAGAATATCTTTTTTTTTTTTTTTTTTTTTTTAAATAATGTGATATGGTGATAGAAGACTATTGCCCTTGTTTTAGAGTCAACAGGCAAGTAGTTCTGAGTTATTGGCAGCTGAAAAACTTGTGCTTTTACTTTTTAATTGCTTTTCGGTTGCTTGCTTCTCACTTTTCTTTCATAAGAGAAGTATCAGCAAGCAGTACTATAGGCTGTTGATTGGCCTGCTGAGAATTAAGATCAGAGTATTTAACTGTCTACATCAATGTTAAATATAGTTTAGAGTGGTGTAAAACCAGACTGACTGAAAGAGACTGTCATTAGCTGAATAAAGCTTGTTCTCCCACCGTCTTATCACAGGCAGGGACAAACCCATCAGTAGGAAGTGAACAGGGCTGTAGTCTGAGCGCTCATCACCACTCCTACAGCACCGCTGGCACGTCTTTCTTTCAGAGTGCAGCAGTGCAGCTTCTCTTGAGCTCCTCTCTGCCGTGGTCTCAGCCTGTACCTGATGCCCATGCTGCAGCAGCAGTACTGGAGGACAGAACTAAAACTTCTCCCTATCACCACAGCACAGAATCTGTGCCAGAGTACTCAGGGCAGTGCTGTGCTGGGTGCAGTTCAGCACACTGTGTCTGGGCTAAAGCATCAGCAAGCATCTGGGCTCCAAGCAGCACTGCCTTGGCCAGTTGTGGGCTGGGATGGAAGTCAGATGTCACTCCATCCCTGTTGGTGATGCACTTCTCTGGGGGGTGACCTGCTCTTGCTGCTTGGTGGTTGCCTGCATTGCCAGGGAACAGGTGGTGTCCCAGATCTATTTTTTTTTTTTTTTCCTCCCCCAGCAAGGAAAAACCTTATGGTGCAGTAAGAGAAGTTGTTTTGGTTGCAGAAATTCCAGAGGTGAAGAGGTTACCATCCCCAGCCTATCTTCACCTTCCTGTTACCAGTATTTTCTGGAGGTCATCTTCTCTCTCCTTCCATCTCTGCCTGGCTCTGTAATCCCATTCTGTCAAAATGATCCAATGTTTTAGAAGTCCTTTTTAGGCTCTATCAGATCATTCTGACAAAATGAGGTTAGGAAGCATCTACAAGTGCTGATGCTTGGGTATCTGAAAGCTGTGACCTCTGGAGGAAGGCAGCAGCAGGGGACAGGGTGGGCCTGGGCAGCCTCTCCTTAAACCAGCAGCTGCAGACAAGATAGTGGAGCTAACCATGGCTTTGGGGCACACAGGGCCAACAGTGCAGTTTTTAGCAGTGAAGCTCAGCTCTTAAAACCCATAAACTGCAGGTGCTTGAAGAGAAGTGGCACTAACAAGATTTCCAAAAGCAGATGGTGACTCTCTGCAGTTCTGTCTCTGCTGCCTTGTTGCAGTAGGACAACAGCCCACTGCATCAAATACATTATTCCCAGGACATCTTCCCTCTGTCAGCACAGAGACATGGGTAGAAAAAGGGGGGAAAAAACCCAAACCTTGTGGAAAATAAAAATGGTGCTCATCTGAGATAGTAGGAACTACAGTATTTTACAGCAGTGCAGTGTAACAGTATACTTAGAGAGAGACCTGCTGTAGAGAAATTTCCAACAAGGCTAATACACATAACCCAGCTATATTCACTGAATGAAAGTATATTTGGTCTGTATGAGTCTAAGATGGATTGCTGCTAGACAAAGACAGACTTAATTTTCAAAATGCAACACAGTGTTGCATTGAACATGAGGCATGAGAAATCAGGCAGTACAGGCAAAGCTCTTTGAAATTATGTGCATAACATGCTGTTATGTTATTAACTAAAGTGCATCTTTGATTAAAGGTTTGATTAAGCCAGCTTTAATTTCTCCTAAATTGATTTATTTCCCCTAAAAGAAACTGTGTACTACTCATGGTCCCAAACTAATTCAAAATGTCTAGTTATCAGACTGTGTCTTAATGAAAGTAAGAAGCTTAGCTCGCTTGTAAGTGGAAGGTCTCCAAGCTCTGTGGTAGTAACAGATGTATGGATCTGTATTCTCTAGGTGAATGAGGACAAAGGAGTGTTTCAGTTTTGTGTGTTGTGTTATTTATATCATCATGTCTGAGATTTCATCCAGCTTGTCAGATAATACTGTTTATGAAGTACTTCAAATTCTGTGGTTTATGACCTAGATCAGGAAATAGACACATGGCATTTTTAACTGTCTGTGTTCGTGTATCTCTTCAGCTAAAGAATTAAGAGCCTTATGATTGGGCTAATGCTTTTTACTATCTATTTTCATTGGAAAAGATTGAAATTTCCCAGGCTTAGACCATTTCTTTATGACATTGTAAAACCTACATAAAAGATCCGGTGAAAACTCAGTCAGGAGGCACAGGTCCAGCAAAGCATCTCTTAAATCCTTAACCCGAGGGTCATAGTTGAGTAAAGCAGCTCAGCAGTGCTGAGGCTGCTCTGTGTATCTGAAGGTACAACACTATTAGTAAGCAACTGCAGAGATATTCCTTCAGCAAGTCCTTACTAGCTTTAGCCTTTCTAATTTTTTGAACAAAACTTAAATTGCAGATATCCTGAAAATGGATTAAGTATTTCCATGAATCAAACAGCATGAACCATCATCTTAGTGCAGGGCTGGGCTTTAAGTTTTATTTTAATATATGAAGCAGCCCAATCATGTACCAGAAACTATCATGTATTGACTTACATAAAGGAAAGCTGATGAAGTACATGAGACCTTTAAAGGGAGCTTTGGTTTTTTTTTTTATCATGCCTGTCTTGTTGAAGTCACTTCCTCCAGCCAAAATGTAGTGTCTTCTGTAAAGACAGTTAGCCACATCCTGGGAGATACTCACCACTGACTACTGTCTTCTGTCATTTCCAGTTAAATGTAAATGACAGTTCTAGCCTCTGCAAATGTAGCTCTTGATGGACTTTCATTATTCCTCATTTAGGCAGATCTTTTCCTGAAATCAAAATTTTCTTAGTGCTGATCTGTGATAGCTTTTGAATCACTGTAACTATATCACTGATGAAGTTAAAAGCAGTGGAACTTTGTTGGTCTAAATACATTGGTACTGACTTAAAAGAGCACCTGCTTATGTCTTTGCTTATACAGAGCTTTACAGATTTAACTGTATCTGTACAAACATATTTAATTTTTTTTTTTTTTTAATACTGTGTGCACACAAACTAGAAATCAGGACTTTAGGAATTGGCTATTTGTATTACCCAGTTCTCTACTTTGATTCCTGCTTTCCTTGTCAGTGACTGAACCAGAATGACTGGTCACAAAAGCAATTTAAAGTGACTCCACCAAAGTGATTGCAGCTGGTGAAGAAGCCTGGGTAGTCCAGGTGCTGCCTTTGTGGTAAGGGTGTAACTGTGGATCTCAGCACAGATTTGCATTTTTATTGATTTTAGTGCTACTTCCTCCTATAGCACCATTTCCAGCAGTCCCTGAGATGACTTACCAACAAGCTCAAGCTGTACAGATTGCAGCACTTTAGCTAAACTTAACATTATGTAGTGTAGAACCTTGAAAACCCTCACAATAACTAAGCTCTGAGTTCTGTGTGCAAAGAGGCATACTTTGGGTATTCGGACTTTTAAAACCAAGGGGTTTGAGAACGGTGTATATAGAGGAAGATTCATAATGATTTAACAGACATCAAGAAATCTTTTCTAAAGGTTTGGGGATCACTGCGAAACTGGAAGAGTTATCATATTGTTTCCCTGGGCCGCATTGCTCTGGCACTCACCGAACATGAAATTGAAGAGCTGGATTTGCATTCTATTGACACCATTTCTGTACTTAGTCAGCAAACGGAATGGACTCTTACCCAGGTAAGTATGTTATTGCACGTACTCCTAGTGAAAGACTCTGGATTAGTGCCCTTTGAGACTGAAGTTCTGGAATCGCCTAGGGAACAGATAGCGCAATCCACACTACTCCCTGATGCTTTTCTGCAGCAGTGCCCCCGGTGGAAGTGCTGAGGTAGGTCTGCACTGATGTCTGGCTGGCTGGTGACTTCCCCGTGAGATGGCCAAGAGGACATCAGTCATTGTTGTGGTGGTGATTAGTATATTCTTTAGCACTTGTCCTCTAAGTAGTAGAAAGAGGTCAGCAGCTCCTCTCACACTGGTCCCAGAGTAGACACTACTGCTAGAAGATACTAGCCCTTCCTAACTAAGGGTAATTGCTGAAGAGGTAGTGTGCTTCCCAATCCCAGCATCTATTGCCCTAGAAACCTAAGTTATCAGCAGATTCTATATCTCATCTTCCTTTCCTTTCTAGTTATGTTAATGGCACTTTCATAGTAAGAGTTAAAAGCTGTTACTTTGTATATGCAATTGACAGCATATTTCTGACACTGTGACCCACACAGTTGGGGCTCCTTGGTTGCACAGATGCTGGCATGGTGGCAGACAGCTTTGGCAGACTGTCACAAATCTGTTTAATAGGTTCTTATTCTGAAGAACACCATCCGAAGGAAGCACTTGGGAGGATTTTACACAAATGCTACTTGTCTTTAGAGGTGTCCTGCTGTCAGTAAGAATAGCTAGTTAGAAGAAATTTATCCTGCCTAACTTCAGTTGCCTAAAAGTTAGGCAGCTAGTTTGAGCTAGTCATTTGAGGCTCAGCATTGTGGATAGATTAGGAAATGTAGGAAGGTGGTTGTTTCTTTCATTGACTTTGGAGAATGCCTTGGTGGCAAGCTTAAGCTAGACAAACAGTTTCTAAATGGATAATTCAGGATGAGCACCATCCTAAATAATTTAGGCTTGCAAAGGCATTTTGGTGCCAGTATCCCATTCATTTCTGAAGATTAATGTTAAACACAGGTAACCACCTATATATGACACTTAAATAATACAAGACAACCAAAGTGTTAGAAAACCTGAGAATTTCATATGAATCCCCTTGAGTAATTTGTTTTCTTCCAGCTTGCTCATTTAATGGAATTGGACAGTTCTGCTATTGGTAATTCAGCGCCTGTTTCTTCTGCTGCGGTGTTTTCTACTGACAGGGTAGAAGAGGTACAGAGTGCTTTCAAATCACTTGCACTTGGGAAGTGGTTGTGTAACAGTGCCCTGTTTAAGTGTCACATATAGGTGGTGGCAGTGCTCCTCCTGAAGGCAATGACAGAACTCCAATTAATCACATTGGGAAGGCTCAGGATTACATATGGTTCATAGTTTCTGGTAAGATTTTGAGCTTCTAGTAACAAAACCTTCAATTATATTTACTCTGTTCATGTATAATACCTTACTGCATTTGTAGGCAAGGTCTATTTTGCAAGGTTTTCTAGAAGACTCTGGCCAGACGATCGATATGCTAAAAAGCTTTGATTTAGTTGGATTTGGAGCTATTCTCTGTGCTTTGAACTCCACAGAAATCACATCCATAAGGACTGCTGAATTCAGGTACTGCATTTAATACTTAATGAAATATTTGTTAGGAGCTCTAGTAATAAAATGTATTGCACAACTTGTTTTCCTTCAAGATTTCCAGAGCCCAAAGGATGCTTTTTTTTGTATTTTTAATGCTTTCAGAAAGGTAGTAACAGTTAGAGAAGGCGTACACTAGTTGTTTAAAGTACATTCTATTTTAGGTTTCCTCTGCAGTGTACATCCCACCATTTAAGTATTGCAGAGAAACCCAGGTTTTTGCTCAAAGAATTAAACATTTGTGTGCCATTTGTGTACATATATTTTAAACTGAAAATGAGTTTACAGCCTTCTTAAAGCAGAATAAGTGAGACAATGGAGCTGAGCATATTTAGTATTGCAGGTGTCACAGTTTAGGGTCAGGGCAGCCCTTTAGACCAATAACAGATGCTCTCTGTTAACACTCCTCCCTCCCCAAAGAGGAAGAGAAAAGGAATAAGGGAGAGAGACTTAGCGATTAGAAAAGGAAACCAGAACAGCTTTAATGAAAATTAAAATAATAATAATAAAAATAGAATATGTACAAATATATACAAAACCAGTATCAAAC